>JACXIV010000018.1:1635021-1905172 GCA_014737475.1 Bombus confusus | reverse complement strand
CGGTTGCCTGGTTCCGGTTCTGGATCAGCTTCGCGACGAAGACGCTGAGAAGAGTTGAAATTAAATTTAATGAAACAATCCCAGTATTGACAGTTATCATATAAACAGTTGATATCTAACTCATATTTACCGGATGTGGTGGACGTGGTGGTGGAATGTACACTGGTCGGTTGCCTGGTTCCGGTTCTGGATCAGCTTCGCGACGAAGACGCTGAGAAGAGTTGAAATTAAATTTAATGAAACAATCCTAGTATTGACAGTTATCATATAAACAGTTGATATCTAATTCATATTTACCGGATGAGGTGGTCGTGGTGGTGGAATGTACACTGGTCGGTTGCCTGGTTCCGGTTCTGGGTTAGCTTCGCGACGAAGACGCTGAGAAGAGTTGAAATTAAATTTAATGAAACAATCCTAGTATTGACAGTTATCATATAAACAGTTGATATCTAATTCATATTTACCGGATGTGGTGGACGAGGTGGTGGAATGTACACTGGTCGGTTGCCTGGTTCCGGTTCTGGATTAGCTTCGCGACGAAGACGCTGAGAAGAGTTGAAATTAAATTTAATGAAACAATCCTAGTATTGACAGTTATCATATAAACAGTTGATATCTAATTCATATTTACCGGATGTGGTGGTCGTGGTGGTGGAATGTACACTGGTCGGTTGCCTGGTTCCGGTTCTGGATCAGCTTCACGAGGAAGGCGCTAAATAAAAATTAACAAAAAATTTAGTATAGAACATTGTCATTGTGCATTAATATTTAAATACTAATATTTAAATACTTGCAGGATGAATTGGTGGAAGAGTTATAGGACGGGGTGGTCGATTACCTGGTTCTGGTTCCGGTCCAGCTTCACGACGACGGAGCTGGGATAAGAGAAACGATTTAATACTGGTTCTCATACTTGACTCAATTATTTGTTTATCATGTAATTTTTAAAATAACTACATCAGCTTTAATTGACTATGGACATATTCTCTAATGTTACCTCAGTTTTACGTGCATTTGGGATTGTAGTGGTAGATGCAGCTACCACAAAGGTAATAGCCAGAATGGCGAAGATTAAGTTCTTCATGATTTTCTATATGAAAATAACGTTATTTAGTTGCATTTACATCTTTTAATACTTTTAAAAATATTTTTTAATAAAATAATTACTGGTATATATATGGCGTGTATCTTACCTGATTAACCAATGGTCAGTTCTCTGAATCAGGAGTCACTGATATCGAATGTACTGAGTTGCATCGTATTTATATGAACTGTTAGACGTATCAATCTTTGCCTGCGTGAAAGTTCAAGGCTTCACAGTACGTTGGGAATCACCGACTGCGCACAACACACGCATGATAACAAGAATTTCTTTTTATTTTAGTTTTCCTTTAGTCATGTTGTTGTTTGAGCAAATTTATGAATTTTTCTTCCATTCTTTCTTATTCTTTCGCAACCCATTTACTGTTACTATATAATTCAAGTTTATAGTCCGATCATATTTTTCCATTAGATTAAAACTGTAGCACATATTTATATTTACTACATTTTAGGTACTTAATATAGACTGTTACAAAATACTATCACAGATTATTTAGCATTTTTTGAAAAGAAAGTCTTTACTATATAAAATTGTTTAAATCATTATATCATATTATAAGTCGAAGAGCATTGTTTAGTTAAGGCGCGTTAAATGAGTTCTTATTCCCTTGAGAAAGTACACATATATACATACAGACCAGTGTAAGAGGGAATTACCGAGAATGATAATAAGAATAAACATAAGTTTCTCTTCCTTGTGTTCTTGGAAATTCCGTTTTACTTTTACAAATGATTTACTTTTTCTAATCTGTTATAATTATTTATAGTATTCGTTCTGAGATTTTCTGACATTTTAAGTTTTAAATTTCCTCAGGGCTTAAAAATTTTTATAAATTACAACTAATATAATATTCTAATAAATCAAATTTATGTGAAAGAAACCTACTAATCTTGTGAGTTGTTTAATTCCCTTTTGCTTTCCTGCAAAAAAATGTTTCCGCCCGGGATCGAACCGGGGACCTTCCGCGTGTTAGGCGGATGTGATAACCACTACACCACGGAAACAGGTGAGATGTAGTTTTTATAACTTTAATTTATTGAGAACCCTTGCAACATATTTTTTAATCAATCTTTATATATGTATGTATTAAAAATTCTCTACTAAAACACATATCAAATATATTGATATAATTATTATAATTTAATTCATTCTCAGTAAAGGAGTAGGTTAAAAGGTATAAAAATATATAGCCGTAAATTATTTCCATACAGTTTCTATTTTATGCAAATTATAATAATTACAAAACAATTCAGCGAGTTTATAGTTAGATACTTTCTTATTTAGGAGACTGTACGTTAGCCTCAAGGGCCCGTTTCTCTTCTGATAATAATGAAACCTTCTCTTTTGATAATAATGAAACGTTCTCTTCTGATAATGATGAAACCTTCTCTTTTGATAATAATGAAACCTTCTCTTCTGATAATGATGAAACCTTCTCTTTTGATAATAATGAAACCTTCTCTTGATACTTTTTTTGTAGATCTTTGAAAAGAGAAAGTTGTGTCTCGTATTCTTTTTTCAAATCTGCATTTAGTTTGACTGTGGCATCCATTTTGTCAATCAACGTGTTATATCGTTCACGCTCCTCATAAACTCGGACTTCCAATTCATCAACTTCTACCTATAACAGTGGCAATAAATATTCACTTCATTTTCTTTGTTGTTTCTAAAAATACATATAATTGTTTGAATAATTTAACCAAATTGTCTTAAATGTGATGATCATTCGACTGATAGAACTTATGATGATACTGATTATATTTTACTGATTACATTCTACTCATTACATTTTACTGATTACCTTCAAATACTCTATTTCCATATTACGAATTTGCAACAGATTTTCGGTGAGAGACTCGACTTCCTTCAGTGACTTCACCTGATTATTCAATGCGCTAATTTGCTTTTCCTGATTAGACACAATACGAATTCTATCTTCTAATTGCAGTGAAGTTTGAATAAGTTTATCCTTCAACTGATCCACCATTCGACGAAGCACGACCTCGTTACCTTCATCCTTCAGCAGGGCATCGTATATTTTCTGCAACTCTGCCAGTTTTTTTTCTGTGCTTTCCAACTTCTTGTGATAAGAGTCTCGTTCGTTGGTCACTTTCTGGAAATAGAAAAGAATTTATCATATCTTTATTATCGTTCTAAATTAAGATTTCATAAAACTTATTTCCTATTATTAATCTTTTCTGTTTTTGTATATAAAATTTTACCTGGAGTTCTTCTTTTAATTTTGATATTAAACAAGTACCTCCGGTGCCCATGATCGTTTCTTGCTGAATTTCTGGAATATTTGGCTACAAAAAGAATTCACAATTTTACAAAACTAACACTTGATTATTTTAAGTTCCATTATTATTCTTATGTAGAAATATTTAACTTACAAATGACACATTTTGGTTCGCTTCAGATGTTGTGCTATCCTCCACTTTTTTTTCTACAGACTCATTCATAGTTTCACAGACAATTTTCATATCTTCAACCACAGTCGCGTTTATTTCTTTTGTGGACATCTCTATTGTTTGATCTTCTATGCAATGCGAAATGTTACACTCAGTATCTTGCATGGGTACATTTTGATTGTCTGTAAGGGTCATGTTGTCTGACATTTTTATCTGCAAGTAACGTCACTTTTATATGTTGCGCATGAAACATATGAAACAAAGGAAAAGCGAATTTGTTTTTGATGTATTTTCACTGTGTTTATTGTTATCTAACTGGTCAAATAATTTTTATCGTTAAGCACGAAATAATTTCTTATTCTTATAGCTTTATAGTCTATTTTTAGTTTTACTTTTTTCTTTTTTTTCTTTTTACTTAAACTTATAAGATTGATTTTATTAATTACCGGGAACTTAAAAAATGATGTTTCCCTTTAAATACGAAACTTCTTGTCGCACAAAAGCGACTGGATATCCAGGACTAATGTATGATGTATTTTTGGATATTGTCTGCTGGTTCTATTTTAAACTATCGTAAACGTGTGCCAGTCTAACATTCAACAAACTGTTAGTCGTATTGCATTTAAACCAAGTATGATACATGACATAAAACTTGTCATTGATTATTCATTCGAATTATAAGTATGTTCCGGATTATAGGATTACTTAAGGAACAAAATATATCCGTACAAGAAGATATTGCTACAGTAGTTTCATTACGAAATATCATGCACTGTGGGGTGGAATTAATGCATTATTTGTAAAAATTGGGCATGATTCTAGACAGACGAAAACCTGTCTGGACCTACGGAATCCAGCTATGGGGAACAGCAAGCAACTCCAACATTGAGATACTCCAACGACTCCAAGCCAAAACACTAAGAACACTCCTAGACGCACCTTGGCACGTTACCAACGAAACAATACATCGCGATCTCAAGATACCTACAGTCAAAGGAGAAATATCCACTTACAGTAATAGACACAGCAAAAGAGTTAACAACCACCAAAACCCTCTACTCACTCAATTACTTGACACGACGGACCAGATCCGCAGGTTAAAAAAACACTACCCCCTAAATTTAAGTATTAGATTCAATTGAATCAAACATCCATTAAACACTTAAAACACATGATATTGTAAACACCAGCCTAATTACTGAAAATTCTGAACAGAATTGATTGTAATTATAAAATAAATAAATTAAAAACAAAAAAAATTTGTAAAAATGAATTCGAACGTAATTATGAAAAGTGTAAACGAAAAATAATTTGACGAAATGATAAAATATATCTCAATTGTTTTCGAAAAATCATTTATTACATTAAATTGATAGACATCTCATTATTCTTACATAATCAAAAAAAGCTTTTATTTGTATGAAGGTTCATTAACGTAGTTACATTCACCACAGTGTCGCGCTCGAGGCATCTTTTTCCTCGGCAGTCGAATTATTTGAAACGAATTTTATGGTAAATACGTAAAAATATTTTATTTTTATAATAAGACGAAGATTTTTTATAAATGCACTACAATCTTTGGTATTGTTATGTACATGTTAATTGAATGTGCACGAGATCTTGTCCCATAACCTCACTTATATTATATATTACTTTTCCCATGTTTCTTCCTCTCTCCTATTTAAATACATATAGATATATTGCTTTTACGTAACATGTTTGTATAGGAAAATAGAATGTAAAAAGAGTGCTCTAGAAACATTACTGTCAGTGTAAAATTCAAAAAAGCTAGCAGTAAAGGTTACTTTTAGTGAGTCTTTCTGATACATTTTACATGAAATCAAAAACATATTAAACATTTATAGATGATTGTTGTGATATATTAAGTATTTGTCGGCTTTTTGTATTTTTTCTTGATAACAATGATCATACATACATGTATCATTTATTTAATAATATATAAAATGTAGTAAAACCATAAGAATATGATAGTTATTACCATTATTTGCAACTGTTAGTATAAAAGAAATATGTATATTAAATAAACTTCTTTTTACAGAATATCAACTAAGGAATGGAAGAATACGCAAGAGAACCATGCCCATGGCGTATAATAGATGACTGTGGTGGTGCATTTACCATGGGTGCTATTGGTGGGGCAGTATTTCAAAGTATTAAAGGCTTTCGTAATGCACCCAGTGGGATAAACAAGAGAGTTTTAGGAAGTCTTATAGCTATTAAGCAGAAGTCTCCTATTATCGCTGGAAATTTTGCATTATGGGGTGGTATGTTTTCCACAATAGATTGTACTTTGGTTCATCTTAGGAAGAAAGAAGACCCATGGAACTCTATTATCAGCGGAGCAGCTACTGGCGGAATATTAGCAGCAAGAAATGGTTTACCAGCCATGGCTGGTAGTGCAATTATTGGAGGAGTGTTATTGGCTTTAATAGAAGGTGTAGGAATATTTATTACCCGTTTATCTGCAGAACAATTCAAACCTCCATCGTTCACTGAAGATCCAAACCATCTGAGACAAAGTCATCCATCGTAAAACGTATAACCATCTAGATATATTTTAAATTACACTTGACTAATTAAGTACAAATGTTTCATATTCTTTGAAACAATAGTAGTTGAAAGCTATCATATTGCCAGTACATCAAATTTGTATAGACAATTCAGCCCCTTGATTTAAGAAATATAATAATAGTTTGGTTTCTATTTAATTCTGATTTTGTACTTTTATTGAATTGTTAATAAGATAAAACACTTAACATAAATATAGTAGCAATTTATTAATGAGAAACATATTTATAAAATAAATTCACATACTATTTAGTTTCTTTATTTGTAAAGAAAATAAATTATCAGATTTAACTAAATTATCATTATAGTTTAATGTAAAACATATAATTACAAACATACATTTACAAATTTTCTTAAGTTACAATCTCATTCTAATCATCTTCATCTTCCATTTCTTCCTCGCAATACTTGGAAGTTGAGGGTACAGCTAAGTCTAACGATTTGCTTGTAGAGTCTTGTTGATTATCATTTGTTGACTGATACTTGGTATTTTGTGGATGAGACTTGGTTTTTGTACCTTTTAATGATTTGTTCACTAATCCCAATAAATGAAGTTGTTCCACCTAAACATTTTGCCATATGAAATGTTTTTCGATATTAAAACAGACAAAAATGGGATTGTAAATATTATATTTACCTGCAGACTATTTATTTGATCATCAATTTTTGCTAATATTTTTTGAAGAAGTTCTTTTTCTTCTTTTAATTCTCTTTGAAAAACCAGTAATTCACTGGTAGTTACTTTTGTATTGTTAAAATCATCAATAGCCGCCATTTTTGTTAGTGTTATTTCATCATTATTATTTTAACAAAATCAATAATAAAATGCAAACTTTATAGTAACGAGATACGCTGAAGTATTAAGTTCACGTAATTTTAAAAATTCACTCTACACAATTAATAACCTGTAACTTAATGTTTGAAGGTTATGGTTTCCATAATGGGTTTCAATGTTACCAACTTGATGTGTGAGTAAATGCTGGCTATTGTATACTGCCTGCATGTATTTTGAATTCAGTATATGCGTTCATAAAATTGGTCAGATAATATTTTAAATTTGTTAGGAAACGTTGGAAAAAGGTAACCCTGCATGGAGGAATTGTTAAGAAAAGATAATGCGTACCAAAAACTTTAGGGTACTAAAAAATTGAATTTGGTTCCTGACACTGAATAAGTCGTAAAATACGAAGTTATAATTAGGTAAATCATTTTATTTCGGAGTTTTAGTGGATTTTATAAGTTTTCTTTCGTAGTGTATTAATATTTTATTCTGTCTACAGAATTCTAAGTAATACTACAGAATAATCACAATTTATTATATCCAAATTCATTTAGGTACAGAATTTCTTATTAGATCACAATATAATCTATATAACTATACGATTACATTAATTTGTCAACTTTTAAGTGGTCAAATTAAGTTAAATAGAATCAATGCAAATCTTGCAATTATTTTAAAATAAGCTCATCATACAGTGTAATTTCTTATTTATACATTTCAATTATTAGCTATAGCGTCTGTGTAATTGTCTTCTTCTTGCATTTTTTTAATACTCTGGTAATGTCTTACTGTATAATGATGTACATTGTTGCTCACGCAAGATTTGCATTAGATTATATGTACATATACATACAGAAGATATTCAAATTGGGAGCACAACTACTGTTATCATGCTATCATTATAGAATGTTTATAATCTACTAGTACACTATTACATTTATGAAGATCATTTTTATTATCTTTATCAGTATCTAATAATTTCTTTGAGAATGTAAAATTTATACAAGAATTTTACAATAATTCGTAGGTATTGAATAGTTAACAATATTCATTGGTATGTAAATTTATTAATGTTGGAATATTTTGCAATAAACAAAATGGGAAAAGGCGAGTAAAAAAGTAATTAAAACAATATTACCACATAGTATGGATGATAACATCAAACAATAATTGTCCTCACCAAAAAGAAAGTTGGTCTCTAGATGTAATTAATTAGCATCTGAGAATATTTTCACAATTTGTTTTTGCATAATATGCTGTGATCAATCATTGGTATTTATAATTATGTATAAATATCATTATACCATTTACACAAACTGAGGTATATGGTAACTTTTTAGGAATTCTGTTCATATTGCCTTTACAGCATATATAACTCAAACGAAAATAAATAGTTCGCTTAATTGGTACATACATCGTTCAATTTCTATACTATATTCGATTAATTTTGATAATTTTCAAGATCGTCAAAAGAGTGTATCATATATCGTTACAATAATTCCGTTCTATTAAAATTGGAAATACCATTATAAATATTGTTGCTGCTGCAGCAAGGAAATTCATGTAAATTCAAGTCACATGATTTAAAATAACGTTTTTTTTTCAATTTTTACCAATCATCGTTAAGTTGTATGCCATAGATACGTTCATTGCTGCAGCAAGGAACGCGTCAATCTTTCGAAGACGAGGGTGGGGATTCCCGACTATTATCGTTTGTAAAACTAGATAATCCGAGACCACTAGTTTCATGACTCGAAGAACTAGTTGGTGAATTACTCGAACTCCTGGCGCCACTGAGTGGTGCTACAGTCGTATTATCAACCGGTATTAAACCTTCTTTCATTCTTTTCTTCTGCTTCATTCTTCTGTTTTGGAACCAAATTTTTACTTGCGTTTCGTTTAATTGCAACGCTGATGCGATTTCAATGCGCCTTGCTCTGGTCAGGTACTTGTTGAAGTGAAATTCTTTTTCGAGTTCTGTTAGTTGTTTGTTCGTGAAGTTGGTTCGGCCGGTATTGTTAAAGCTACCTGCAATACCGGCCATAGATCCGCCGGTAAGACAGTTCACAGGACCGTTCGCCGTAGTTGCGTACGGGGATCCGTTTCCACCTCCAACTGCGCTACCGCCATATTCCCCCACATTTAGATTTGTCTTTGCTGCTGCAACAAATTTTGATCTTTCTTTTTATTTAGGAACTCTTTGTATAAAATTTACAAGCGCATTTATACATATTGAAATTCTTTGCTTTATATTTACTATTCATAAAAATGCTGTCATAAAACAACAATGCGAAAAAACTATTTTGACGTAAAGCTTTAGAAAAGTAATACATCTGTGTTTGGTTTAAATACCAATTATAGTTACGAGATTCTAGTCATTAAGATTCATTATCAATATTTGTGTGATTCAGAAGAGCACATGTTGTGACTCAAATTCCTTTCCATCTTAATTATAGATGTCAATGCCCTTCGTACGTGACCGATGCGTTAACGAAAGAGGTTAAAAGTAATATGTACCGAATTAAACTTAACTTTGGTCCATCGAGCGACAGCCTTTTGTTGTCCAATACAGCTGGTCAGTGTTCTAAGGAGAGAACCTGTCCACCCTTTACCGAAGACCGATAGGGTTAAGCCCTAAATCTGGATCAAATTGCATCAGCTGTTGCCGAATGTCAAGGGTAAGTTGTTACGTCATTTTATTTAGCCCGTATTTATCAACCGATTACGGTGGTCACTCTAAAAGCATACTCGACTTGGATGTTAACTATTTTTTTCTATATGTATATGTAATCGCGAGACCGTTCAAATATTTTACTTCAAAAATAATAATCGTATCGAGCTGTTTGACAATATGTATATGACAGAAATTAAGTTTCGTAATTAGGATCGCGAGTCAAGTTATGTTGACGAGTGCCTGTAGTCAGCTGTCGTGTAGAACTGATAGGCAAACGAAATAAGCATAATATCGCCACACGAACCATGTTTCACATAATTTCGTATAACAATTTCGAATAATAATTTTACCGTATACAATTTTTGATATCGATCGAATCGTAACACACCGTCAATGAAGCTCACTCGGAAACTCGATACGAATTTCCAAATTGTTTACACGCGTGTTCATTAGCATGGAACTTTTGGATATAAAGCAATGCAACCAAACTTATTCTAACTAGGGAGGAATGCGTTCCGATGAAAAAAGGTGGCGTCACTTACGCATTATGGAAATTAGATTGTTATTTAGCCTACCGGTATGTGGAAGTCAATTTACTTAATGGCGGAGGGTGGACGAAACTGTCAAGCCACCGCCTTAGAGTCACATCTTCTTTTTCACCCGTGTTTGCCTGTATTGCTCCATTCTCCTTATCACCTTTTTATATTTTACCGAATATTAGAAGTATTTAATTTAGACCCAAACGTACATTAAATCTAACTCAAACGAAAATCAACCTATTTTGTACGGATTTTATTTCACAAATTTTTCAAATAATCTGATAACATCAGTCACTTAAACATCGCACCCGGAACTTAGCCGGCGGCCATTAAGCTCACGCATCTTCAAGCTGAATAATCGAGTTGGACAAGTTCTATTAGTCCACGGGCCGGCGTGGAGCAATGGAATGTTTTCCGTTTTCGCGACTCATTCATCAATTTAGCACCTTAACGGTAGAACAGAGCGTGCACTGCCGCTGATTTTCTCCTAGCCAGGCCGGCGAACGTCTCTATATATCAGTGATCATTAGTGCTGCATCGAAGTTTTTCTTGGATCTTCTAAAATTATATTTTTATAGAACCTGAAATCTTCGCGGCAATGGAATTATGCGTTTCTTGCGTTGTCTGAGCTTCGTATATTACTATCTTATAAGAATGTGGATACAGAATGGTGTAAATAGAGACGTAAAAGTAATAGATTAGCTGACAACCTTATCGGAAACATTGTAGTTCACATACTTTTTGAATCAATAGAACAAGATGATATATTCATAAAAAATACGTATCTCTTCAATTGTAGCATCTCTTGTTTTTGTAAACAGTTCGGGTACTTCTTCATAGTCTGTCTCCAATCATGGTACAACAGAGAACGGGTTAAAATTAATTAAATCTTTGTGAAATTATAAATTGAAGAGACAGCATAAAACTTTTATATATAAAGCTTCGTTTTCGTTGTACACACTGGTTCGGATACATTTCGAACCCATAAAATAAAATGTACATAGTTATCGAAAATACGAGGTTTCTCTGCAATCGTAGTACAACAAAGAACAGAGTAATTCTTCGCGAAAGTATAAATGAAGAGTATGAAATAAAATGTTTACATACGAAGCTTCGTTTTCGAGGAAGATAACTTTGAAAATCTATCATGTATATGTATACTAACTTTAACTTTTTGAATGAGGAATCACCCCTTTTCTAATCATATCCACGATTGTAGCCTGTATAAAACAGAAGTCTCTTCGCGTCACTTTTAACAGAAAAAGTGGATCTGCCAGCAAGGAGTTACTTTGCAAACTAGATGCAAGAATTCTTGGTAATCCGTATTACTGTTTGACCAGCGCTCAATCGATAAAACTCTTGCTTACAGTGTACCGGTCGGCTTTGCAATGGCAGTCGGTAGCCACGTCTGATTCCATTTCTCGAAAAGGCAAATCCCCGAGAAACGCTCGCTCAGGTGTAATGAAGGAATCACTTTCGATTAAGCGTTAGCGCGATATCCTGGCAATTGCTACTGACTCCGCGACGGACATTAATAGTACCGATTAAAATTATTGGCGTTGTTTAGTAGTGCGAATATTAGACGTTGCGACCGTGTTACTTCCTCAAGTAATATTCATAATACTTCTTTGTCGTTTTTTTTTGACCGATAACGTTATTTTAACGGAGGAATGTTTTTGTTAATTTTTGCGACGGGCGAAATAGTTATTACGGTTCGAAGATCGGGAATGTAGATTTGCTCTTGGAAAGAAATTTTAAACGTTGCGTGTAAGAAATTGGACTATTGTCGATATTAGTATACATTGGTGTAATTTAAGCGATGTTGGAGAGGATGTTTTGTAATGTGCTTTGTAATGATCGTTGGAGTCAATTAGACTCTGAGGTGGTTTTTAAATCATGCTAAGATTAACTTAAAATTATATTGCTAAACTGATAGCGAATGAGAACAGAACAAGGCACAAGGGGCAGCACAGGCTAAAGAATAGATAAAGTGGCATGGGTTAAGGATTATAATTGACCATAGCCCAAGGGAATGATGACTATAAATTATTTTCCGGAATTTTCTTTAAATTCTTAACTTGTTGTTAACTCTTCATAACATCGAGTCACATTAATAACATAGATTATGTGTCCTATTGAATAAAGCAAAATTCTATATTTGTTACGAATCTTGGCTTTAGTTTCCATTTTTCAGGTAAAGTATTATTAAATATAAATTACTAAAAAAATCATAAGGTTACCTACTCGTATGTGCGTATTATGTGTTTCAGTGAGATCACAGAAAATTCTTCAGACATTTCAGTCCATACTCCTCGATCATAAAATGCCTTACAATTATCCATCTCTGTTTCGATAGAATTTCCCCAAAATCTCACTTCGATAGAGTTTCCTTTAAGTCAAATACGTTTTGCGTAAAATTTTCTCATGACAAAATTCCTTTCAGATAAAAATTTCTCTCGTTAATAATGCCCGGCGTGGTCATGGTTCCCAGCGAAAGTTAGTAGTAGAAGAAGGACGAATTATTATATCCCTCGGGTGGCGCAACGTCAGTCGACCAAGTGCACTTAAGCTCGAACATGAATGTAATTCTCGCACGCTCGCGCGAGCCTATCGTCACACATGCAAAACACGTATACACGAGGTAAAACACAGGGAAACGGCAGCGTGGCCGCGGTTTCGAAGCATGCATGCCAGTCAGGCTTCGTTCAAAGGCCCCCGATTAAATCTCACCTGGCTTAATATTATTATTTTACGTGGCGCCTGCGAGTGAAAACGAGCGACCCGACGAGAGGGCGAGGAAATTAGAGAGAGTGCGAGGGGCGGGGAGGGAAGGTTGGATAATGCCAGTGGATAAAAGCAAATGGAACAGTGCAGGAAACACTGGCCGAATATCGTTCACGTGAACGATCTTTGTACCGTATATGGAACCGTAATTCCAGTTATTTAGCCTCTCCTCCGACGTCCCCGGTTATTCGTGAGTAGAAACATTGTTCTGACTACGTCTTTCGAGGTCTATTACTATTCAAAACTATTCAAGAACTATTCAGAAAGATGCTTTCGTCATTAAGGAATCGTTCAATTGCTGTTTGCAATGTATTATATTTTTTTAAGGTTGGTGGAAGAATGTATAGAGTAAGGAGGTAAGAATTAAATGAAACTTTTATAGAATCGAGATGTTGCATGGTTTTAACCCGTTCACTGTGAATCAGATTTTTGTTACATATAAATTGCCTTGTTAACAAATAGTTCTGCACCACACCTGTATCTATGCAGTTAATCTTTATATGTATATAAATTATAATCATTCGAACATCTATTACGTCCATTACATCTATTACATCTATCACACTATGTATACAGTGGTTCACGTGGTAGTATTGAAACATATATACATAATGTATATTATACGTGTTACACGAAACATTTTGAAATATCACGATTAAAGATATGACTATTATTTTGGTTACACAAAAAGTTTAGTTTTTTACGGCGAGTATTCATATATTATTGGTAAATTGTACATGTCTTAAATTTGAATTATTCAAGCAATATTCATCGATTATTGAAGTGGTACAAATAATTATGTGCGTTATTGTATCTGATAGAAATCGACGTTCGGTTTGTATCACGCATCTAAGTTGGTATCATACACATATCCTGAAAGTACGTGTCGACTGGTCATGTATAGTGAATGTGTTAATTACAAGCTTTAATCGGTTCGTTTCATTATATGTACGTTGATAATTCGATTTGAAAGGAAGGGAAAAAGGAGAAAATCGAATCGAAAATAAAACAGGAAAGGTAAAATGAATCGAGATCGAGTCTTGCGAAAACATTAAGATCAACCTGACCTAGAGTTCCTACTCTCGATCCGGTTCTTCGAGGATGCGCTTATTAATCGCAGAATTGCGATCCTGCGTGTCGAGAGGGAAAATATTGCCGTGTAATATGTAGGCATTCGTTTTGGCAATGTGGTGTTTTGGCAGTTATCAATTATCAATTGTTAAATAATTATGCCACCTATAATAGCATAAGATATCGTATCCTGTGATACCTACATAATAAATTTAACACAGGAATTCTAGTCATGATAGTTTTCAATTTTTCAGATAGTTACAAAATTCAAGAAAATTTTCTTCTAACCGTAATATTAAATTATTTAAAAAAAAATTAATGGCAAATATACAATCGAGGAAAAGGATCAAAAAGATTAGAAAATATTATTTCTTGTCGTGGTTACTAAAAAGAAAGTCGATTAATGGTCATCAATTTTTAACTATTTTTACTGCATTCCGATTGTTTCTAATTTGTGCTATTTTCGTAATTAATTTTAATGAATTCCACGATGATGTGTACGACGATTTGGTACACTGAACAAGCTTCTTTAATGGTCCCGATAAAATCGTAAGACGTTAATCAGTTGATCACACGGGATCATTTGGCCTTGTGGTAGAGGACGTGCCCCTGTTAGACGAGCATTACGCAATTCAAATATTATTCAAAGGCTAAAAGCTAGGGGGGCAGGGCGCAGATGACGTAGAAAGGAACTAGAGGGGATGAAATGTGTGCGTGCGAGCAGCCACAGGGTATTATGTTACCGGAAAGATGGACTTGGATAAGGGCACCAGTTTCCTTCCTCTTCGGATTTTCTTCGTTGTCGATGAATGGTTTTCTTCTGTTTTCGAGAAAATTTCACTGTAAATCGAGGATAAAATTTTCTTCGGGTGTGGTCGGTGATTGGTGATTGATTAACTGGACATCGATTGTTTACAGATTTTTGGATCCGATTATTTATTATCCGTTAGGAATATTATTTATTTGAAATTATATTGCTTATTGGAAATTATAAATTTGCATCTGACGATAGTAAAAGTTGATAATCATTTTAATAAATTATTAAAATTCTCAAAAGATTAATTGTGGTAATTTGACCGTCTTGCTGTAATAGCGTGTTTTAATATTCCAACTGTACCGATAACATTAAAATTGGTCTAGTCATTTAGCACTCATTAATTCGAATATTTTAATCATTTTCTTATTACAGTAGTATTCCTTGCGTTTCTAACAATCAGAACAGGATAGGCCGTAGATAAAAAAAAAGGATCAACTCGTCAGGATCCAGCTGTATTTGAAACTATCTGATTTCCACATCCGATTACATGCTACGACGCCATCCTAACTTCTTCTGTTAAGCAAACATTCCACTCGTATCCTCGTATAATTGAATCTTTCTTTACAAAGACCAAGCTTCAAGCCTTCACGGACCTCGAGTAATTTTCCAAGCTTCGTCTTTAAACATAAACTTAGGAAACAATCTCTTTCAATATTTATAACAAAAATAAAGCCATTAGAACCTGTTATTATCGAACAAGTAGCATATAGTAGTCATCAACCGGTATACATCCTAGAAACATCTTGTTGCTGTTTGACATTCCGTAATAACTTGTTTAATTTATTACCTTTAAATATTCCACGTTTATACTCACCGCCTTATCTCGGTCCATAATGGACGTTGTAAAATGTCATCGTTCATTTTTTCTGAAGTTTCAAAAGCAATTTGCAGAGCTATGTCGCGTTTTGCCAATAAATATCGAGTCTGCTGCGCAGAAGCCTTTCGCGAAACGCGAATTGTTCGTTCGTCGGTTGTAACGAAGCTCGTTGAGCGGCAATAAGGGATATCGAGACGTTTAATGAGGCTCGTAAAGTCGTTATTGTTGCTTGAACGACGCCAATAGCGCGATCGTGTTTTACGTTTGTGCGCGTGCTTTGTAACAACGCTCGTTTGCCAACGTTCCTCAAGAATCGCTCTAGGATTTGATGTGGACGAGTTTTGTCGCGCGAGGATTCCATACGCATTTCCACAGAAAAATTTTATTTCAGTGTTTACAGCACCGAATTCATATTAGTTAAAAAAGATATGAAGTGTATTCTTTATCAAGTTCCACGTTTCATCTTTATGGTATCAAATTTTTATAGTGTAGTATAATATTATTAAATGATACAAAATTGACTATATATGGACAGAATTAGTACTTAAATGCTGTAATAAATATAATTTTCTAGCGACCGTATCTGAATATCTGAACTCGTCGAGAGACAATCCATATAACTGAAATTCATGTAATAGAAGTTGACCAGCTTTCTCCGCTATCTATTATTTTTCTATTGACCAAATATTTCTCAATTAATCGCGCAATCGTTCCAATAAATGGAGTTCTATTGTGCACTGAATTGAAAGGGGAAATACGAGCTTACATATTCACGGCGGGTAAAAATTTATGCGCGCGCGGTTGAATGCACTTATACATTATTTTATAATATATTGTTACTCGTATTTGATAGCCATAATATGGCACGTTATGAATTCTATCCACATTCGTGATATTGATTAAATAGAAAAAGAAATCACTCGCTTGCAGAATTTCCTATAGAGTGATCGTGTCGAAACGATTATCTCAATAATAATTCATATTGTGCATCGTCAGTTTGTTAGGAGAGTGATATAATTAAGAAAAATACATTTTTCAGGAAAGTTTGAAATAAGAAATTGTTAATGATGTAATTATTTAACAATCAATAAATTTCCTTTCTTTTACAATCTCCTTAATATTCTTTGAATACCGAGGATCTTTAACAACATATTTTTCGCAGATATTTCAAAATTTATATTCTTTATTATTTATGTTATTTATTATTATTATTAAATATTATTATATTACTTTTTAATTGTATCATCCTTCTAATAAACCAACCATTTAAATATATGTTGTAAATGAAGGATATGAATGAAGGAGAAATACGATCTCGCCGTTTATTTGTATCAGAACGCTGTTACGAGAACTCACTTGGAAAAGAATGAATCTACTTACATACATACATACGTACGAACGAATGTAACTATTACACCCGTATTCTCTTTGTATCTGTCCGAGCAAATATTTTCTCACGATTGTATCGTTTGAACGATAACGCGCGTTACTCTAGATCATAGATAACGGATAGTTGGAATATTGACCTTCTCTTTTCTTCAATTTTTGATGGCTTTCATAATGAAGGCAGTCATGTCTCTTTCATTGAATACTTAATGACACAATTAGGATTGAATATAAGATCGTTTGGGATTTAGAGAATTCTTAAGAATCGCTAGAAACGAAGGTTTTCTACAAGCTTCCTAAGCATCGTTAGGATCTTCATATGAACTTGCACAGTATAGAAACTAATTTTTGATCTATAATTAACTTTTGTGATAGGTAAATTTGTTATAAGATTGTTATACAGAATATGTGTATCGATTGGATCTTGTTGATGTACATAAGAAGCAACAAAACAATTTTACTGACACAATTTCCTTCTGTTCGACCCCTTGTCATCGGGTGTCGCGATGGCTACTTTGATTTCAGCATCGCGATAACCAATGTCCTGAGTCACTATAAACGGTAGGCTTTTGCAAACGAGATTTCGATCGAAACTACTTGGGCAATTATATAAAATCGACTGTGTACTATCAATGATCTAAATAAACGATTATCTTACTTTGTAAAAATAAAAACCTAGTTAAATCATTCGAATAAGACTAAGAATATATGTACTTACTCAACGAGGAACGTCTTAACATGGTAATAAATTCCGTTTTTGCCTTTCTCTTTTTTGGTAAGAAGTGTTTGCTTTTTAGTTAAGGCCGAAATCTGAATTTCTTGGCATGATCCACGGTGCCGAACGATTGCGTGCTGTCAGCTTTATTTATGGCCTCGAGGTCAGTCGATTTCGCGTATTAAGACTAACATTTTTATTGGCCTTGTTGCCTAGTCTTTCTTGCTCCTCTCGAATCGATTTATGATGCTGCTTATCGCCGCACGGTGAAATTTAAGTTTTACTTATCCGATCGTTTTAAGATAACCTTAATCTAACTGCAATCCTAGTCAAATAACAATTCCATTTGATTCTTAAATTTAATCCTCGTGAAATCACTGCTATGTATTTAAGGATAAATTAATCGATGACAAGTATCTGTATTTAATATATATCGGTTAGATCTTTAAACTTTGTTTAATCTAAATTACACCAGATTTGATTCTTCTAAAAGTTCGAAGTACGAAGTCTGTTTTAAAGATATAATGATTTCTATAAGGACCATTTTCAATTTCTAAGAACCAAAATGATCATCATCAAAGTAGTTCTCTTGGAAAGTGATACTTAATGGAAATATTTAAGGCATATAGAAGTCTTTGTTCTTTAAAGAACTTTAATGGAAGGCTTTGTTATGAAACTGATAAGTTTTTAGACGATTTTTTATTTAGAAGAATAAAACGAAGTTATAGGAATTATGATCTGAGTTGTTCTTCTTGCAACTAAAACTTCATTAACAGATAACGCAGTGTAGGAGGACGTATCATTACAATGAATTACTACAAGATATTGCTATTTATCCGATATAATCACTCTGTAGTTAACCACAACCATTTAAATGTAGGAACCCATTAAAATATAATAGCATCGTAGTAGCCTTTGAATTTTATTAATTTCCTTTTTCCTTGACACCAACGTGATTCATACTACACCGAGTTTAATTTTACACGTCTCAACGTTCGCCTTCCATTCACCTTCTTTCCTTTCTTCCAACTCCGACATCAACTACCTCCACTTCCATCCCTCATACATACATACACACCTTCGATCTTCTCAAAGCAACACCTTTTCGCAACCCCAAACTCCGACATGGTCGCAGCATTGAACTCGAGCTTTTTTCAGCACTCGAGCCACGCTCGCGTTGTCGCGATATATCGTCGGTGAAGTGCCGCGGAAATGAAAATCACCGTTGCGCGAGACACGTGGACAGGGTGGTCGTTGATTGTCAGCGCGTTGCAACGCGGGGGCGAGCGAGTTAGCAAGAGAGAAACAAAAGGAGAGAGAGAGAAATGGCGAGTGACGAGGGAGCAAGGGGGAGTCAGTTACTTAGGCAGCCGGCCAGGGTTGTTGCGGGACTTGCGGGATCCGGGGTTGCCAGGTTCGGCGGGTGGCAGCCCGGGTGGAAACACGCGAACGATCCTCTGATCCCCTCGCGAGATATCGGCCACTCACTCACGCGTCCGCCGACGGCCCTAGCCGCGCCGCAACACGCTGCCCTGCCTGCTTGACTGCTTGCTTGCTTGCTTCCTTGCTTGCTTGGTCAGTCGCTCCACTCTACCTTCGCTCGCAAACCGACCGACCTACCTCTTGCTTCTTCGTTCTGTTTTCTTCCGTTCTTCGTGTACCAAGTACTTGAGCCTTTCCGGTCAGAGAGAAAGAGAGAAGGATTCGAAGCTCTTCTTTAATTCTGCTATGTTCTTGCGGTCATTTTCGATCTAATCGTGTTTTTCTATTGTTAAAACATTTCTTAACATTGGGAACGTATGAAATAACGATGTTCTAAATTTTTGCTTGAAATATTAAAAGTCTTTTTGTTTGGTGAAACAAAAGGAGAAATAGTTTATGCAACTTTGTAGGCAATTTAGTTCGCTTTGGCTTCAGTTGGTTTTCCTTTAAATTTTCGTAGAAGCAATTTTGTAGAACAATCGTAGTATTTGGGAGTGGTTTACTCAGTTTTTTACACAATTCAGTTTGTTTGGTTTCCTTTCTTGATTTTATCTAGAGTTGAATTTTGTGCGGTAAGTTTAGTATTGAAGTATTTGGGTATTTATTGCTCGCTGAAAATTAAGTTAAGGGAAAAACAGTGTAGGTGAAACAGGATGTGAGATGCTGATGGCTGATAGATTTTTAGATACATAGTGTGTGATAAGAATGGTTTGTAACAAATAACATTGTTTTAAGCGTTCTTTATTATAAATATTTAGGAATGGCGCGTTTTGCAGTTTTATAAATTGTGTTTTATATTGTTGCAATTTTAAGATTTTTTAATCTTCTTTCCTTCAATAATTTCAACCAGCTTTCGTCGTTCTAGTGGACTTTCACAAACGTATAATGGTACACTTCGTTCTTCTTTATGAATTTTCCTTTTACGATCACTTCGCGCGCGTCTCATCCTTTCTATTTTGCACTCCGCTTACACCGCTCGCGTTTTCCATTTTTCTTATCCTCTTCCTGTTCAATCTAATCGCTGGTTTATGATCACGGACGGTTTAGGTTCTCGATAATTTGGTCTTTTTGCGCGTGAGGAACACGTCAGTTGCATCCGTGCCGTGTTATTTCGTTCACATCCTTTTTCCACTTTTGTTTCTCGTGCTTCTTATCCAGTTATACGATTTCGCTGATGCTAAACGTTCTTCGATCGTGTTATTTGTATTTTTGCAATTCTGTTTGCTTTACACTTTTTACAAAATTTGTTATTGTTTCTATGAGCTTCTCCTTTTTGAAAATCGCTCGACGATGATATCTCTAGTTCGACCAGAGGTTTTTGGTTTTCTTACTTATTTGAAGTGTTATGGTAACCGTAAGTTCGTTATTAAGTCCGTGAGGAAAATGTAGCCGCAAGAAATTCAGGAAGAATTGCTTCGTGTTCTGTGATTTAGAATTATCTTTGAACATAGTGCAGATAACAATCAATACATAAGTATAAAAAATCATTGGCCAGTTATTAACATTGTATTTTATTCTGATTCTTCAAACACAAGGAATTTAAACATATATTTGTTAAGTCACTGGTCATCCATTTTTTTGGCTATCAGTTGTTGCTGGCTTTGTTACCATGTCACCAAATTACAATTTCCACTTCATTATTGAAAAATTCTTCCTTATAATGGCGAATTAAAACATAACAATAAATTAATAATCAAAATAATTCCATAATCACACAGTCTTTTAACTAATCATAAATACATTTATCTCCACTTTAAAACAATCCAAAATTTTGAACAAAAAATCAAAATTCAGTCTTTCCTATATCTATCTTAGAATATATTAAAAAATTGTTCAATTTTACTGGCATGCTCTCGTCAGCAGCATTGCGATTGATGAAGTCGATTTGAAGGTTGGCTCGATACGTGACGTGACGTCGTAAAGCAGGAGCACAAGAAAGCTGGTGTGTATACACGGTGGAACGTAAAGGGCCGGCGTTCGTAAACGAACGAAAGCGTGCAATCAAACTGGCCGCCCGCTCTGTTCGTAAGTAACGCAAAATGTGCCGTAAAACTGGAGAAATGGCGAAAACACGGCAACCAATTCAAGTAGCAGCGATTCGTTACAATTGCTTCTGCACTTTTTTATATTAGGCCTGATTTATGCCAAATTGCCTAATTTATAATGTTTCTGGGCACTATTCAAACTTCATTTTAATAGACTTCGTGGTACGTCCGATTTCTTATTTAATAATACGATTTGATCATTTTGTCTACTTTTTAAAAGTCTAAACATTAGATGATCTCAATTTTGTTCTTTAGTTATTTGTCGTTATTTTCTCGGTTTTTCTAGATTTTTTGAAATCTAATGTTTCATTACCTTTGTATGACGTAAATCGTAACGAAATTTTCAATAGGTATAGAACCTATGACAATTCTGTAAAAGATTATATATACATATTTATTCTGTTGTTAAAGAAGATTCTTGTAGTGTAAAATAGCGATTCGAGAGAAATTCCAATAGTCTCATCTATTTTTACTTTCTATGAAATAAGTTGTAAAGAAATTTTTCCTATTGGATCTATGTTGCTTTTATAAGCTGAGGCAATCTAGAAAATTATATTCTGCTATCGAAGAAGTTCTTTTTAATAAAAAGTAGTGATTGTAGAAAAATTCCAATAATTCTACCTATTCAGGCATCCTCTGTTATTAGAGAACGAAAAAAGGGAATACATATACATACATCGCGAAGTAACGTGTTAGTTTCTAAACCCAGCACGAATCCAGGGAATTACTACTGTCTCGTGCAGGGGCTTGCTTATTTGTTCCGTCGTTTTTTCCCCGAGCGTGTTGGCCAATCCTGCTATTGATTACAAGAGAGAAGAAATCGAGTAGTGTATGATAAATCGGGAGGGCTGACAGCCTCGTGACGCTTGTTTCTTCTCTCTTTTTCCCTTTTCCGTTGGCCTTTTTCTCCCGCTTTTCTCATGAAGAAGGGTGGTCCGCACCGGGCGTCCCCATAGAGATTCCGTGGACCCCCGGAACGCATTATGGAAGCATCGAGAGAAAAAAGCACAGCTATTGTGCTCTCCTGGCCAACCAAAAAACTTCACCAACCAAAATCTCTCGAAATCCCCCTCCATTCTGCTCCGCCCATCTCGTTATTTCAGTTGAGAAGCTGCTTCTCCTCTAGAATTGCGTTACATCTGTTGGACGAAAGTCTTATTCAATGAATGCAGACCAACAGTAATTTTTGTCAAAAGATTTTCTAGTTTCGTGTATCGTTTTTTCTTTGCATAAAAGATCTTCTTTTAATTTCGTCTTTCTTTATGCATGTATAGGATCTTCTATTTATGTAGATTTTATTTAGATACTAACATCTATAATTTTCAGATAATTCTTTTATTCAAAATATACTTGTCATAAAACCATTGAGCTTCAGAAGCTTCGTCTTTTTCCCCCTTACATACCGATATCTTCGCTCTTCTAGAACCGAACGTTTCAGGATTGCGAGAAAAATTTTTCTTATCAATTGTTAATTATAGAATCACATTTCCTGTGTTTTTCTAAAGACAGCATAATGCAGATACACATCAGAAAGAGTTTCACTAAAAACAAATCCATTTGTCGTTTAATTAATTATACAGAGTGTTAAGTAACATATCGAACAGTCTTGCAAAATAAGTCTATAATACATATAATATACAATAATTTGTCAAAATATAACGTTTGACATACACAACATCGAGCGTATTAATTAATACTACTTTACATAAAAACACAATGTACTTCAAAATACCTATCGCTAGCGTGAATTCAGTGAAATAAGTAAAAAGATAAAAAGATACGTAATGTTTTTCGAATGATATCTGGTGGGATAACGTCGTACCGATAACGTCGATGGCAGTCACGGTTCCTTAATCTGAAACCTTTGGCCGGAGATCGTTAGATTCTATTCCCGCGTGGAAATCGCGGATAAGGAACGCGGGACCGGAAACTCGTGGCGGCGAAGGGTAAAGGGGTAAGCGCGGCGAGGGCGGCTCACCGTTTCGTTTGCATGTCCCGGTGTAATAAGCGTCACCCCCGGTGACTTCTCGACCGGCGTTATTAATTCGATTATAATGAGCTATTAAGCGAAACGCTGGTAATCCTGACAAGCTCCATTCAACGGGCTAGGCTTAGCTGCTCGAACCCGGCGATTGCCTCCAACCCTGTTCGCTGTTAAGCAAATTATCAGAGAGGGGAACGCCTCGAGCCTCCTACTGCCCTCTTATAGCATTTTTACGACACCTTGATTTCAATTTTTAAATCGTTTCCGCAATGTCTCCGTTCAGGGTAAAGTAATTCCTCGAAGACGGATTTAGGATGTTAAGGTTGGCTGACAGGATTGTTTTTCTGCTTAGTAAATAATTGAGAGACTTTTTTTGGTGAATTGAGTAAGCCGCGTTTGAAATATTAGCTAATCTGGGTTTTTAATATTAGATACGTTTCAATTGGTAAGTGTAATAGCTCTTGAAAAAGTTCTTTTTATATTTATAAAATGAATAAAAATTTGTATAATGATTCAACTATTTGATTAGAAAATTTATATATTTATGTAGCTATTTATAGGTATTTATATAGGTAGCGTATGACTTTTTCTCAGACAGCTTCTTAATTATAAGAGTATAAAGTATTTCATTACTAGGCATTGGAATTTATTATTTGTTACAATACAGAAAAATATTATATTAATGTATATAGCGCGCAAAATTGATCCCGAGCAGATGTTGTAGTTTAACGTTTGTTAGAAAAGAAAGAAATACATTGATCTTAGGGAAAAGATGCACTTATTTCTTGGATATATCGAGCAACGCGTACTTCGGCCTATTCTATGTTAATTGTAATATTCTATTTGAAGTTTTTATTTGTTACAACTTTCTTTTTAAGGTATTGCGTTTTTTCTTTCCTTTATTTAAGAAAAAATAAGAGGAATTGATAGGATAACTTGCGTGTATAACGTTAATTGCGTATGTAACGAAGTAGAAGAAACAGTTAGGTGATTAAGTATTGTTACGAAGAGTTAAGTCAGTTGAGTTAAATCTCTGAGTGAATGAAAAAACAGTACGTTAATTATTCAAAACAAGAACGATATTATTATCGAATGTCGACTTAACATTTGAAAACTACATAACGCAATTCTGCTTCGAATTCCACTCCAATGACTCTAACTACCTATTATTAATTACTTTTATACCTTGATTTTCTAAAAAAAAAGTAATCGAACTAGTCGTGTTAAATTACTCCCTGGTACCTATTCATTGGTCGATTAGCTGCTAGTCGTTAAAATTGAAATTCCTTGTTCTATATATTCTCGTTTATGTAATAACGAAACTGGTGCAATGTCTGATGGAAAATACCTTTCTGCGTATACGGCTGGTTGAATGGGGCGGAGAAATCGACTTTAAATCGCCGGAATTCGACTGATCTTTGCTCGATAACAGGCGTTGCGCGTTGCTTATTCATGAAGTTTTTAACAGTTTGACAACTGAACTAGTCACGACCTGCGTCCTGTGCTCGATGAAATCGCCTCTTGTTTTTTTCTCCCCTATTTTCGTTTCCACGTTTATAATTACACGCACTTATGCAAATCGTTAGGCGTTTAACCACTCGGTACTTTTGACTCGATCTATCCGAGATAAATTGTTCGTCCGTCACATTCAATTGCCGTTTTGCGTAATGTGATTACCGTGTCTTTCGTGCAATCTTTATGTTATAGCGTTCAGTTCTATATTATTAGCATTTTATATGATTTTTCACTTTTCTTTTCTTCCTTCCTTTTTCCTTTCATCTTAATGCTTAAGCGTTTGATAATTTTAATGGATTGTTAGCATTATTTTTTTTTCTCTTTACTTCAAAACGATCGTACGCGTTACGAAAATATATCGCTTTTTAATTAAAGCTTTACAGGCGCGATACCTGTTATCGCCGCGGCGTTTCTTTCGAAATGATCAGATAACTCGGGTGCAAGAATTTCGTTCTTAAGCGCGAATCTTATCAGGGCTTTTCGATATCTATCGTGATCACTATCGAATCCAGCGTGCGTGATAAATCGTGTTTGGTATGCACGAAATATCTTTCTCCGTGTATAAACATGCTGTTGCAGAATCGCTTATGTTGGAAAAGGAAAAAGAGAAAAGATTCAGGAAATGATAAATAGCTATTACAATTTTAATACCTATCTGAAGTTGTATATAAAGGAATAAGACAAAGTCGCAATCAATTTTCAAACAAGAAACAAGTAACAATTCATTACCTTTTAGTAAAAAATTTACACTTTCCAAGTATCATATCTTATGTAACATGACAATCATTCCGAAAATTCTCCATGTATATCGATTTCAGATTTTTCAGATGTCACCATCGTACATAGCATGACGATCATTTTGCAAATCACCCAACTGTTCTAAATTTACATTTTCGAAATGCCAACGCGCCTACATAGCGTGTCAATCATCTTGAAGATCCTTCAGATGCTGCAAAAATTCGCACTCTTGAAATACAAAATCCTCTAAATGTTAAGAGCGCTTCAAATATCAGAAAAATTGACTTCTGCTATTAGAACATAGTTTTAAGGTCATAACCCCGATGATAAACTCTTCAAAAGCTTGACGTCACGAATCAAAACATTAGAGATCTATCGTAGCGAAGTAATCGAGAGTAGTTTGTAGCGAAGAAAGATAGTCGACGAGCGATTCGCAAGTGGTAGATTTATGGTCGTCAAGCTACGGTATTCTCGTAAAAGCTTGGGGTATCTTCTGTTACGCGCTGCATTCGTGTGCATAATCTTATCAAGCTCGTTTACGACTGTCGCACGGGCGTAAACAGCGGCTAAATAACTCACCCGAGGACAGTATAAATACCGATAAATTTTCGTTCTATCTCGGTAAGTCCTCTTATCACTTGCTGCATCGAATTTTGATTTATACCTGGCTCACGAATAACCGCATGGATGTTCCCTTTCTACAGAAACATTAAACATCTCGTGTTTGCTATACTTCAACATTTTGTTTAGCCTAATGTTCTTCTCTTTCTTCGGTATCTTTGTAATTTCCACGCGAGATAATCATTAGTTACAATGGTCCGGCAATTATCAGCGGTGTTTCTTAATTTGTCACGTAGAAACCGATATCTAGATTTAGATTTTGCGATGTTGCAAATCATCGTTGAAGCGTTTGGTATGTTCTTATCCATTATTGCTCTTTGATCGTTCACGGGTCATTTGATTCATTCGATTCATTCGATTGTGTGAAATAAGAACAATCTGGAATTTAAAAATATTAGCTTATTCGGAAAATTTGTAGCGAGAGTTATGAAAGATCTAATTAGAAGCAGATTTCCTGCCATCTGCAACTTCACGAGTCCTCTCTTGAAAAATGTTTCGTCTCTTTCGATAATGAATTTCTTCGAATTGTTTTTACAAACTTTTAAAGCATTTAATCTATGTCTTTCGAATAAGTTTTGTAAAAATCACAACAAATAATAATGAGATTTCACTATCTTTGACGAATGAGAAATATAGAGGCGAATATTCCAGCTACGATTTAAAATATCTTGGATATACCAACTTCACCACTATCTCACTGAAAAAATTCTTTTTCTCTACAAATTTCTACCTATCATATCAATGATTTTTTTATGTTTCTCGGTTATTCGCTTTAATATTCAATTAAGGTAGTATTTTATTGGAGTTTCATAATGGAAATTTGTAATAAAGACGTTTTTCGAACAACCCAATCTTTGGCAAATTCCGTGTACCCAATCTTTCAATTTTAATTAATCGTAATGATAAATTGAAGAATAATAAGGATAGCTAGCTTCGCGAAGACAGGAATGTGGATAATCGCGATCGGCGGAGAAGCATGTGCAAGATTAATGATGTCTGTCGAACCGGAATTACGTGTCACGTTTTATTAATCTCGTTACGTGTAGTTTGCGTTTGAAAGGCACTAGGTCGTCGGCCAACAAGTACGTCACATTTTACTTGTCCGTCAATCTTAATTGAATTCACCACCCAGGCGAAAAACCTCTCGACTTCGATGCCTCGAGTGGACCGCGTCACGGTTTCAGCAGCGACGGCCATTCGAGATGCACGAACTTGTGTAAAGTGTCGTCAACGAGCGACAATTGGGTCGTGTCGCGACACTTAAACGTTACAAATTATTGTTCCAAGAACTCGGGGTGAGTAAAGTGGAAAGCAACGATGGAGAAGTCTATGGAAAGGAAAATACGCGTTTTCCTGTTTCTACTTTTTAACACTTTCAGTGCTGGATATTCTTAACACGTCGGATATAAATGATAGGAATATACAGCGACTACAAAAAGTGTAGCCACATATCCTTATTTTTCAATGAAACGTTCTATATATTTCATTTTTACAGTACATTTTTGTAGTCATATGAAATTACTATTAAATGATATATGTGGACTTAATTACTTGGTACGTACAATGCCGTGCCAGTATTTTTTTGTAGGCGCTATACTTTGTAAAATTACAAACAATTAGTTTTATCTACTTTTTAATATTTCGTAAATTGACTATATGTACGTGTCCACGTCACCCAAAGGGTTAAATACGGTTAAAAAGAATTGAAATTTTCAGTACCACTCTTCGAAGTGAAAGCAACCTAGATTGCAAACCGTATACGATTTTATCACTAAAGTCGACAAAATACGTAGATGAGAGGTGTCAAACATCGAAAAGATACCTAAACCTATTTTTCATTCGCATTAATTCACGATAACCTGAATGAAATCATCGTTGAAGATCTCGCGCTTCCAAAAGTAACTCTATCGGACCGGCTTCTCGATTGATCATTAATTTCCCAGCAGATAGAAATCAAGAGAGTGGACAGGCACGATTCTCTCGCTAGTCAAACTTAAAATAACCATCTCGTTTGATAAACAGAAGCTGAATAACGAGCTGCTACCGGATCGCCCCCACGGAGCAGTAATTTCACGCCAGTCAAACCTCCTCCCAAATCATCGAATATCTAAATACGTACCAGCTGGTTTGGGCACGTTCCTCTTCACTTGCATCCATTTGTAAGTGGGTACGTGTGGCTGTTGCTGCTGTTGCTGTTGCGGAGGATGGTGACTGTGGGCATGCTGTTGATGATGATGCCCGTGACTATGTTGGTGCGGGTGTTGAGGATGCCCCGACTGTTGGAGCACATGATAACACGACGGATCCGGATTTTCCTCCTTGTAGTGGCCAGCAGAATGTCCACTGTAGTCGTTTTGTCGGATTTGAGAGTGATAGTGAAGCGAGTCTTCGGTGGTGGGCAGCTGATGTAGATAGTTGGTGGTACCAGCGAGCTGGTAGTCGGGCTCGTGATGATGATGGTGATGATGATGGTGATGACTAGAAGACTGATGGTGCAACTGTTGGTCGTGCTCCGTCCTTGAGTGGCCAGCGGTCATCATGGAACCCTGATGAAGACTGTTCCCCGAGGAAGAAGCGGGATGGTGATGATGATGATGGTCGTCTCTGTATGCCGCTTGCTGGACGTGGTAACTCTGGTGAGGATCTACCGATCCATGGGACCCGTTCGCGTGCTGATGCTGCTGACCGTACGATGACGACGAAGACGCGTAGTCCAAATTAGTATAACTCAGACCGTTCTCCGAGGAGATTATCGCTGTCGTGGAACCATCCTCGTGCAGAACACCCGCCGATGGCGAGTAGAAGCCTTGTGGAGGCGTACCGGAAGATGTAGCGGACTCTGCCGCCAGGAAACTCTCCGAGGAAGAGGACGAGTAAGGTGAGACCGCGGTCTGAGGGAAGTAGTGCGCTGGAGCGAGTTCCGGCGAAGCTGGTACAGACACGTGTCCTCCGACGGACACGGGTTGATGATGATGATGATTTCCTTGACCCGTGCACACGTAGTTGGGGTATGAGTCAGGCTTGCCGTAAGTTCCGTACATGCCCATGTCCATCATCATCATCCTCGTGGCATGGAGGCGAATACATCAATTGGCCACCTGCTGCCGGGCTACCAGCGTGTCCTTCGGTGCGCGCACTCTTTCACTGAGGAAGGGAGAGAGCAATTTGAGGAGAGAGGAGCGTTCGAGCGATTAGCTTACATCTCGACGAACGGCTACCACGTTGACTTCTACACTTTTCTGTATCCACGATGCTTGATAATTGTGTAATGGTCGAGTATAATGATCAATTGGAAAGCTTTTACTTAAGAGCTTTCCGTGATTATAACACAGAAATATCACTGGTTGATACACTTTTTTACCGAGGGTCTAAGCTTACGATATTCCTTTTGATAGCGCTCCACTTGCTTGGAGACGTTAATCAACTCCATCTATAGATTCTTCCCCTTACTTTAACATCCTCGGTGTAATTCAAACGCTGATCAACGTCAACAAATCGGTCGCAGTAGACGGAAAGCTACTAGAAAATCGCGAATACTCGAGAAATCCCGAGGCAGATTCCCGGAATCCGCCAGTGCACGCGGTATTGCGTTGTCGCTCGCGCAAGTAAGCGGAGAAACAGCGGACGCGTAGACGTCGATCCGGTCGACGAGAGTCGCTGAAGTGGACTGGCTAGGTGGACTGGTCTGGCGGAAGGCGGCACGGTCGAACGCTGCACGCAGGTGAGATTGCGAGCCACAAGGGTCTAGTGTGTCCAGCTTTCGCCTCTCTCTTCCACCCCAGGCTCGTTTTCTCTCTCTCTCTCTTTCTCTTACTCTCTCTATTTCTCTCGCCCTTTCTCTCTCTCTCTTCTTCCCTCCCCTTTGGTTCTCTGGCAAACGAGTTGCGGTACGTACACCAAGGTATAGAGAGGGTGCTGCCTTTTCGAAACTGGGCGTGTTCACGACGTCGGTCACGTGAGCGTCTTTGGGCGGAGCCAGCCAATCCCGATGGAGCCTGCGCGTCCGGCGTCCGTAGCCTCATGATGGATCACCGAGCTAAATTTTATTTTTCCTACGTTCTTTTTATCTGGCACGCTGCAGTTGACACTTATCGCGGCGGGTAGAGGTAGTCGAGTATTATATCTCGGTGCCCACCTTCCAGGATAGCCGGGGTCTCGCCTCCTAGTTGGTGTTCCCTTCCAAGCTCCGACCCAGCATCGCTCCTTCTTTTTTTCCTTCTTCCGCGAGTTCTTTTCGTTTCTCTTTTCCCCCCTTTTGCGCCTTTTTCCTTTTTTTTCCTTTAACGCGACTGGTCGCTCTTCTGTGTACACACGCGTGTCTCACCTGTCCCTGACAGGGCACACTGTCTCCTGCGCTTTCATTAACGCCTGACGGCCTGATGGGTTAATTACGAACCGCTAGATCTACGTCGTGAAAGCTACACGGAGAACCATCCTAACCAGGATCCACCGAGCTTGCTCCGATTTCCAAGCGGAATCGGGTTAGTATTCTATGTTTTGGAACGTTTATTTAATTAATTAATCTTAGCTTTGGCGCTAGAAGATCTTTTCAGTTGCTTTGTTGTCGAGAGAATTCTTACCAAAACAAAGATACCGTTCAAGTAATTTAAAGAAATTTATTTTCAGCGAGTGACCTCAATTCATCGGGGCACTAATTTCTTCACACGAAATGATTCATGTTATACTACAACAGATTTAGCTTTTCTCTCTGTGTATATGAAAAATGCTAAGCAAGGTCCACTGATGGATTTACAGATTTTACGAATGTTTATTTCAAAACTGGCTTTCTGCTTTGGATTGTCTTCTATTTCAACCCTTAACTCATTGTTATTCTAATTGTTCCATATCAAACGTCTAAATATTCTCAGCACAAATTCAGGTTTCTTTCTCGTCTACGTATATAGAAAACGCTAGGTAGTATTCTTTGATAGGTTCACAAATTTTTTAAGCTTTCATTTCAGAGCGGTCTTCCTTTTAAGATTCGGTTGTACATCTATATCTCTAACATCCTCTGGACCACCTGCTAGACGGCTGTGCATTTCAGTGGATTAATCGCTACAAATAGCAGATATAAATGTGATCGTTGCCGATGAAGTTCCGACAAAGTAACGTAATAACGGTGTACGAAACAACGTTTAACTTGGATGAAGTAGATTCGGAGGAAGCGAGAGAAAAAGACGGAGAAAGGTATAGGAGTTGGAGGGACGCGGTTGACGGGCCCATGGGACGTCTCTTACCCCATGTGGGTTCAGTGACAGGATGACACATTCCGCCGTGAAAGTTTTAGGAGAGCGGTCCTGTATCAGCGGTTCAGTCAGAAGAGCTTATATCGAGGGCGCCACCTGCGGCCACCCGCGACATCCGTTCTGTTCCGTGCATCAGATCAGGAAATCTTCATCTTGATCGAACTTCCCTGACGTCTCATAGTTCTGATTCTCACTGTCGGCTGATCTTTTTCACCTGAACGCCCTTGTGCATCGGTCCTCTCGCTCTTCTCGTACGTCGATATTCGTTAATTCGAGTTTGATGATAATGTTGCCTGCGAATTGGGTCCAGTATGTTAGCTGTTGGTGTCCTTTTTGGTATCTTTCACTTTGGGTTTGCGTATGTTTGTGTGTTTGCGTTACCTTTTGCTTCGCGTTTTTGTGAGTTAAGGTTAAGAGTACGCAGAGTTTGTTATTTCGAAGTTAGAGTTTTATTCTTTAGAAATGAAAATATATAGGCCATGCTTTTTCTCAATGCCTACTATAAAATTGATTTAACCTTTATCCTATTGATTTTAACTTTCTCATAAGAAAATGGCTTCACATAATAAAACTCTGGAAATTTCTCAATAGCATTTGCATCAAGATTCGACTCTCGAACTTTGTCCTTTACTCCTAATTACTTCATCATTTAAAGGGCTGTTACTAAAATTAAACAGACACGTTGCTTCTCGAATTTGACTCTTGTTTCCTAATTACCTAAAGAATTATTACTAAAATACAATCCGATACATTATGATCCCCACAAGAAAAAAGAAAAGAAACAGCTACCCTGCTCAAAAGTTAGAAGCGATATAGAAATTCTTCAGGTATCTCGTCAGCAAAGCGACGAACCTCAAGAATTCGTCTTGAAGAGGCAACTGTCGGTTGATGAGGCGTGTGATTCGACGTTCAAACGATTCCAGCCACTTTTAATGTTATTTTCCGGGATCAGGCTGGTAAATTCGAGTTTAGCCGAGTCTAATGTCGGGATAAATATCAGCGACTGGGCTTTTTTCTCCTCCCTCTCCGGCTTGGACACGCGTAAACTTTACTCTGGCTAATCCTCTTAAACAATTACAAACCAGTCGATCGGTCTGGTACCTATCTCGTCGTGGCGCCACGCTGCGTTTTGACGTGGGATGAGGCACCTGCATTGTCATGCTAAGCCGCAGTCGCCTTACTGCAGTTCCCTTTTATCTGCGACCAACAACATCTTGTCCTCTTCCTCCGCTTCGTCTTGGCCCTACAATGGTGAACTTGGTTTGTGCCGAATTTTTGCAAGATGCGCCAGACTTGGTGCTTCGAAGTCTGGATTTTTTACTCTGTGGAATTTGTCTGGAATTGGAGATGGTTTAGATAACAGAGTTTCGCTAGAAAGAAGATTTTTGTAAGAAAGACAATAAGAGATCTATTTTCTTTTTTTTTTATTATTTCATATTCTTACGCAATCTATGAAAGTCTTCTCATACTTGCATGATTTTTTATTTACTGTACTATAGATTTATTCACTATATAATATGTCTTACAAGAGAAGATAAATTTCGAATATTTGCTTGGAATAGCCATGTGTCTGTTCGATTCGAAGTTTTGAAAATAATTGATTGTTCTTCGTATTTAATTAGTACCTTAGTCGGGTATCGGTAAAGACCGACCATCTCTTTAATTTTCAAGTGTCAACCTACACCCAACCCAACAGTTTCACACTATGATTATTAAATATTCGCAACACTGTTAAAAAGTGTCCATTTTGCAGAAAATTATACGATCAACTAAAATAAATTTCAATATGTTCGAACGATCCATGTTGTACCATTTACAGTAACAATGACCTAATTCATAATTAAAAATTAAACCACAAATAATGTAGAGCACCTTGTACAAGAAAGAGGAAGAATTTAATCGGATCCCTATCACAGACAATTTAATTTTTGTCCAGATTAAACACCAAATCGTATAAAATTAAAAGTTTTAGTTTATATTAAAAATAATACACAATCAACTACAATCAGATAAAAATTTTCGCACTCGCGATTTCTCTCATTATTTCGAATTTCGTGGAACAATAGAAACAAACGGAAGAGAAGCACACGAAACGCGTGGATTCGCGTGCACTCGACGAAACATTCGGTAAATACACTCGATTACGCTCGCATTCGTGGGCCGACGAGAGGCCGCACGGTTAGAGCAGCAATCGAGCAACTCTCATACCGAATGATCGATGACTCCATTGTGCGGGCTTTCCCATGTCCCTGCTACGATTTCGTGCGAGCGGCATACAAAAAGCCGGCCGCCATTCCGAAAATGGCCAGAATTATGGAAAATTCGAGCTAGAAGATCGATCGACCGATGGCATTCGCTCCCCGTGATTTTACCCTGTGTCGTGCAATCCGATATTTGTGCGTTGAATTTTCGATTTCCGTGCGGAGTTGTGCCTCGATGACAGTTTTGGAGATCGTTTCGGAAAAATGACATCTACATCACGTTCAAACGTCAAAGGAAGATGTTATAGATTTGGACAATAGAAAAAGTTGCATGACGAATTCGAAAAGTACGATAATTTGAGATAACGGTTACATTTGGCGATTTACGGGCTCGAAATGAGAATTTTATTGCACAGACTGAGTACTAAAATGGTGCTAGAATGCTACGAAATGAATAGAAAGGATAATATAAGTAGAAAATCGTATTTCGTCTAAAATGTTCTTTAGATATGATCAAATGTGATTTGTACCGAATGATCGAAGAAAAGTAATGTACTATGTCAAGGACGTCTTGTTCTATTATAAGTAAGTTTATTATCGTACTTATTATCGTACTTTTAAAGGTGATGCTAGTATATTGAAATTTTAATTTACTTCAATGAAAATAGTGGCACAAGATCTACGAATGATATCTACCCTTGACAAAATTTTATTGGAAGGTTTAAGCTTCAATTATCAATAAGCTGTCGATTATATATCTGCTCTGTATTCTTTCTATTTTGAAGACCTCAGAATTAAATAATTGAAATTCACTCTTCTCGATGCTTAGAAACCTCCCTTTCGTTGACATCACTAAGTGAATCTATTATCTAACAGCTGATAAGAATTCCACCAAAACACAATCCATAAAAATTCCCTCTTAACGTGGCACTAATCAATCATCAATCAACAAATAGACCATAAAACCAAATTTCAATAGTTTAGTACTTTTTTCAGAATTTGAAGCTTCCTGATTCAGAAATGTTCTCTAATAATGCACAAACCACATTGATAGGCATTTTGACGAAATTCGCGCATAAAATACGAAACAAGAAACGAGTTCAGCTCGAAACTTCTTCGTCTGAGGATCCAGGCGGAGCAGAAAGAGACGCGAGATTTCCGTTCCTCGAGGGAGCCACCTTCTCGTAAAAATTCCGCCCATCGAGAGGTAAACTTTCCTCCTTTTATTTCACGCGATTTCCTGACTTCTGCCTTCGTCCTGGCTAGAATAGAGACGATCGACCGAATAATAGCCAGTTATCTCGCCTTTATGAAGACTAACTTCTCGCAGAATGGCAACGTTCTTCGTGTCTGAATAGACAGCTGTCTGTCCATCGGCAACCACCCGCTGAATTGTTGTGACTGGATGTTTGACTGACAAGAGGATCGACTCTGAAGGCATCACGCTCGAAATAAAACGTCTTGTTGCAACCGCGACAGTGAGTTTTCAAGATTCTTTGTGAAAATCGGATGCTACGTGCATCTGATTCGTTTCGAGGATTGAGTGTTACTGTTGTACTCGTGTATTTGGTATTAAAACATGGCAAAAATGTTTAGTTAATATCTGATAGCATAAGAATTTTCAGGGAAGAAAATGAAAGCAAAAGGACGTATCTTGAATCAAACTTTAACTTTGATTTTCTAAGTAGATATATTTAGAGGTACATTATAGAGAATATATTAAAGAAAGTACGCTTGAATGGACAATCTATACTACTCTATACAATTCTATATTTCCTTCCAAATTCACGTAGGAAGCCATAACTTTCTCATTTGAATCTTTAACAGTAATTTCTTTAAGAACCATAGAAAACATTTAATTTTTAATTTTGAATTAGGCTATTGCTACTGTAAATAGCACAACATGGATCGTTCCAACATATTGAATTACTAGTTAATTTTCGTTGTTCGTATAATTTTCTGCAATATGGATCTCATTATAGCAAACTTTTGTATGTAATATAAAAAAACTCAATATCTCTTTGCTAATTCTGAAAGAAAAATTTTCCAAAGAAGCAACTGAAGGAGAGGAGAAACGAGGAAAATCTATAAAGTAACTCATTTTTGTTTATTGTTCGTTTCGTTATCTTTTATAAATTAATACCAAAAAGTCTATAGAAGTGTATAAAAAGTCCTAAAAATAATTAAGAAGGAAAATATAATAAAGGAGTGTCACCAGACGTAGAAAGGAAAGGCGAAATGGACATGTCGGCATTAAGGAAAGCGTTCGATCGCAGAATGACTGTGCACTGGGCTCGATCTGCCCTTTCATTTGACCTGACTCACTGGCAGGCTCGCGCTACGCGCTAGATCGTATCATCGTAAATATTGAATAAATGTAATTAGCCATCGGTGGGCGGAAGGGTGCGTGCAAACGGCGGCGAATGTTCGAGCTGGCACGATTCAGATCGGATTAGAATTTCCACGCGGTCGAATGCTTTTGGTTTCGTAAATTGCCCTTTTTCAGATCGAAGATAGGAGCTTAAGCAGTTTTTTCGAGGCAAAAGCTGCCTTCGCGCAGGTTACGCTCTCGCGTGTCGGCTTTGATGGCTGCTGGATACGTTTGTGCGCCAGCGTGCGTTATTGTGTGTACAACCGATGGGGGTGAAGTTGGAAATGTCGTTCGATCTAGAATGGTCGTGTGCTTTGAAAGTATCATGAAGAATTGAAAATTTTGGTAATCTAATTTTGGATAGTTTACTTTTCCTCTGTATTTGTACATACAGGATCTTTCATAACATGCGGGATCCACTTGAAGAGTGGACAGGGGACACAAAAATAATGATCGGAGTTCATACAAATACGTGTCCTATTTGATCTTGTTTCTAAATTACAGCCACTTTTGTGTTATAGTAATCCGCGACAGCTTATCTTCACAGAAGCTGCTCAAAATGGCTACCCTCGGTTTTTATTATTCGACATACACCTGGAATTTTTGAAAGATTGCACAGTTTTTTGACACGATGACTGCAAGTTTTCTATGAAGGTAAGCTGTCGCAGATTTTTTCATTTTTTCCATTGTTATCGTGTCCTCTGTCCGCTCCTTAAATGGATGCCACGTGATACGAAATACGTATACCCTGTATAGGATTGTTGTAAAATTTCGAAAAAGTTAAAGTTGACGCGTTCTGATAATCAAAGCATGTAGATAATTTCAGGCACCTTTGAAGATATGTGTAAGAATGTCGAAGTCCTTTTCGAGCTCCATTCAGAGTTGTGAAATATTTTTGCCTATATGTATTTACTTCAGAAGCCAGCATCTTAGTCTTTACCGATTACTGATTAACTGCTATTAAAAATGACAATTGTTACTGAAGAAGAGACATCGAGGATTTATTTGTATCAGGATATAACTCTATTACTTTAGAGTGGTTACTTAGCGTTTATGTCATTTGTGTGTGTATTAAATAAATTCCTGATTGAATCTAAAAATCTAGTTTCTTTATAATTTCGTTCACTGCTTGTAAAGAAAACGAATTCACGCAATGAAACAGATATCGTGGAGAAAATTATCGTGTTTGACAAAATATCTAAGAGAACATAGCGCTTGATATGTTGAGAGTTCTAAATTCAGAGCCGCGGGGGGCTCGTGTTTCCTTGTGAAACGAAGGGTGCGCGCTCGATTTGCCCTATGACGCACGAGTATCATAGCCCGGGCAAGGAGAGCGTGTATCCGCAGTAATAAAGTTAGCGCGGTAATTATGACAGGCTCGTTACCAGCACGTCGCAACGGGATATGAAGTGTTAATGAATGGACGCGTCGAACCAAGGGGTGGCTGGTACCGTCGTGTAATTTTCATTCGCCCGTAAACAAGCCTCGAACACAGCAACTCGCTCTTCCTGTTCAATTTTCAGTACCGTTGTTTGTACTTACATTTTAATCTATTTTTCGTGTCTATGTTTTTTGCTTTTTATCATATTATAAAGATATGTCGACGATGTTCATGATTTATTTTTTATATGTTCCAAAGTATATAAAAAATGATATATCTTTTAACTTTTATAGGAAACATAAAAACTATTTTAGCACTAGAAATTCATTTTCCTTCTTCAAATGTACTTAACTGAACTTATTACCGTGTTCTACGAAAATTTTTGAATATAATTAAAGTTTTTCTATATTTCGTGTATTCTGTAGATACTTAAATTTTCTGTAATAATAAGTTTAATAATTATAATACAACGGTCTAATAATTAAATACATGATATATACTACACCTAATTATAATTATACAAATATACTTAATATATTTAGAACAGATTCCTAAATTATGAAACAAAATACAGGGAATCTGGATTGAAAAAGTTTTGAAATGAAAACAACAAGCTTATCAATCTATCACATGACGGTTTTCTCATGGTCTAAGATACTATTGTGCTACTAGAGATCGCGGATTCTCTTAAGGTGTAAACGCATTATCGGTCAGCGTCGAGATAAGAGGAAATGCGCAGTGGTTCCGATAAAGTCCGATTTTAATTTAATCTAGCCAGGTTAAGCTTTCGTAATTCCATCGATAGATAGCGGATGCTGAGATCCCGGACTGCTCGTAGATAAAAGATAACGCTATCTCTATCCTCTTGTAATCTTCGCTGATCTGCCGATTTCGTGTTGCTCGCGGTTGCCGCATAGATTGCAGGATTAGACTTCTTTAAGTTGTTTACTTTTCTATTTTAGGCTTATCGCTGTCCTATTCTATTAAGCTCGTTACTCATATGAAATCTTTACGTACAGAAGACAAGATCAACGACAAAATAATTTTAGTAACCTTTCAGTGACCTTAGTTTATAAATCCATCACTAAACTACCGATTGTTTTGCATTTAAGGCAAATTTGAAGGTGTAAAAATGTACAGAATGCATGTAATATACAAATATGTAAAATATCCACAGTACAAAACTCGTTACGTAGGTATAATATCTAGTAGATAAAACAATTTCCTTGTAGGTGCCATTTTTTTATTAATTCATAGAAATATGAGTTTTTGCAAGAATATCTGCAATCTGCTTATCGCTTGTACTGATTGGATTTTCTTCCAAATAATCCTCTTTTCTTCTTCAAATAATTCTAAACTTCGAATTACTACAAATTTCATAATGTAAATTGGATTTTCCTCCGACTAAATCCTCTTTGTTCTTCAAATAACCTCAAAACAAATAGTTACGAAATCCACGCTATAGTATACATATATTGTACATAACACAAACATCCTAATCTCAAAATTGGAGAGTGTCTAGTTCTTCTCAGATTCTCTTACTTTCCAATTCTCTTTCTCTCAAATTCTCTTCTTCTCGAATTCAGCTCCTAGATTCACGCGAGACCCGATTCAAGGATGTTCCCGTGGCCTGTCAGAACGAGAGCTACTCACGAGAACGAGGTCGTCGTTCCCTGGCGTCCTACAGGATCGCGTCCGTCGTGAGGGTCGGCGAGGGGCACGGGGGTGGGTAAAGTTTGATTTCCGCGTCATTACACAGGCGTGAAACTGGTCCTCGAGTTAATTGAATGCAGCGTGTGTTGACAGGTAGGCATATTGGCAGGCAGACACGAGAGAGAACGAGAGGAAGAAGAGGAGGACGGAAAAAGAAGACGAGACGGAGTTGGCTGACCAAGGTTTGTGTCAGATGCGGTTGCGATATCGGTCCCACGTCCACGGCTCTTCGAAGTCGTGTACCTGTCATTTTCGGTGACCGTGTCATTCAGCCCGTTCTTCCTTTTCACGGATCCCTTTCTTCTAACTAGCCAACGCAGTCGACAACGGGATTGCCGATACCGGGACGCGTTCCACCGATGTACCCAGCCTAGACCCGCATCCGAGATAACGCGAAGATACCTGAACTCAGTCCAACTGTATATGCCAATGATACACGCTGCTATAAGAATCAAATCAGAGCCGTCTTCTGATTGTTTGTTTTTGATACCTTTTTCGGATCGCAGGCTGACGCGATATGCGTTGATGCTTACAAAGTCTTCAATGAAAATTTGAACGAGAACTTGGAATGGGTTTATTGGTTTGATAGCGTTTACCTGATATCGGTGCGAGATTTTCGTATGCCAAATCTGATGTTTTCCAAAACTATGTTTTTAACCTTTGTTTGTCTGAATCGAATATAATATGAATCATATTGTTGTATTCGTGTTAGGTTTCAAAGAATGGCAATCTATTTTGTTAAAGAATATTGGCCAGTGTGAACAATACTGCAAAAATCGCAGAGTATAATAGAACTATTTTGTAGTCATTCTTTTGAAAAAATGATAGGTATATCTGAGTTGATTTAGAATGAATCGATCCAAGCTGATGGAAGTTGAATATTTCACAAATTCTGAATTTGGGAATAGGAGTTTGAAAGAAGTGTGGAGCTAGAATAAGCGCAGTTAAGTTCATTGGAAAAATTGGAAAAATACAGGATATAAAAATTAGAATTGTGAAAGTTGGTATAATATCGTCTTTTTGGGAGATATTAATCCATTCATGTATTTGTAAATATTTTTGAACCGACATATATTTGTTATCTTTAACCATATAGATATTGGAAAGGGTTGTGTTTAAATTTGATATTTCTGAAGGAATGTCTAAATTTGGAACTTCATGACGTAGTATATCGTAAGTACGATAAATTAAGAGCATACTATATCTCAAGCAACGTATAGAAAAGCATTATAGAATCAGTCGTATCAAATTTGTATCGAACATGGACCCAGTTTCTCTATAACTCTTCTTTATCATCTTTGTCCCAGTATTTCTTTATCAATGGGTTCGGAATCTCTATAATCGGTGACCATTATCGCCAGCTCATTGTTCCTCGAGCACAAAGAACAGATATAGACAGAATTCTGATAAATTTCGATCAGCGAGTATTGTTCGAGCATTATTCTATCGTACGTTGTTTTCGACATCGAGCAGAATTGGATAAACGATCGAACGATGCGATTCCACGATATCGAGAGTTTATTTTCGCAATGTGCGGCGATCACGCGTATATTTGATGCATAAAACGAGAATCTTATTGGAAATAGATGTTTCGAAAATCGAAAGACAGCTCGAACTGACCTCGGTTTCCCTTTCAGATACTTATCTGAGATGTTAATTAATCCCACTCGAGGATGCATGAGAAAGTGAGCATGCCATCAGTGAAAGATAATGATCCGGTTTCGGAGCTCTAACCTGGTGATTCTCCACCGTCATCGTCACGATCGCGACACACTCGCTTTCTAGCGTGCCTGGCGTTCCTCGAATCTTATCAGCGTCCAAGTTCGACGAGTTACTTTGTCCTAATATCGATCGTGAAACGCTTGAAATTCGTTTAATAGAAGACCCCTAGATAATTATTATCGAAGAACACGATGTTAATTGCTTCTGACCTTTTTTATTCAAGATTAGCAATAGGGTGTTTATGTATCTGTGGGAAATTTAAAAGCGCAAAAATGCAAAAGATGTGCACAATATGAAAGGGTATATTAAATTTCTAATATACGTATAGTATTCGCTGTGGCACTTAGTGGATGCAGAAAATCTCTACTTATTCACAGTTCAATTATTCGGATTCCATAATTTTTTCAAACTCACCCATAACTGATAAGGTAAAATCTGTGAAAACCGAGGAATTTTTATTTTCGTAGTTAATTTGGAAAATACTATTCATAAGATATCTTATTGTTAATCAATGTGTAATTTGATGACTACCAGTGTATATAAAATTCATAATGTCACCTTTAGTTAATTTCTACACGTATCTGTCTATGTGATAAAATCATCACTATATCAGTTGCGAGTTAAAAATCTTATATTATTTAAGCAGAGAAGTTTGAGGAAGACAGGAGGCGAGTTTCGTAGCTAAAAAAGGCACGGTTCTAAGATATGGATTCTTAATGCTGTAGTCCTGTCCAAAACTCTTCAGTCCGTGGGCATGTTAGGCCAGGTACACGGGAACTCTCTGGAGAGATCCGGCCGGACGTATCTACATGATCCTACACTTTGTGCGACCTCTTGTCACGTCCCTAAGGATTCGTATTCCTAGTCACGCATTTAATCTCTGGAAACATGCAACCGTCTTGCAGTCGTTCGATGCTTTGGGACCAAAGTTTACTAGGAATATTTGTACGTTTTGTGAGAGTAAAAATGGGGAAAGGAAAAAAAATCAAGGTACGGAAACATCCTTGGACCAACAGGTCATGGTAAATTTAACTTATGTAGTTTTTGCATGAACTCCATGAGGATGTATGTTTGTACGAAGATGTTGGAAAAATGTGAAATATATTAAAGTATATAGTATTATCGCGTTTTAACTTTATATACATATATATTTGTTCTATTATACTTGAAAGTTTATATATCAATTTGATAATCCTTTGTAATGCACTCTGTGTATCAACAAAAAAAAAAAAAAAAAAAAGAAAAAAAAGATTGGAATTGTTCGTTTGATCCTTTCTTTAAAATTAGTTTCGATAAATATAATGTAACTCAAACTGCAGCAAACACCAGAAAACTTCCGTATTTGGAGTCAAACCAACTTGTAATGACTTTCTTCTAAATGCTTCAAAATCTAACCATCACACATGCTCTCATCTAATCAACTAGTAGACAAATCCACGTAAAACTCGCCAAATCAGAAACGTGTTCCTGCGTTTATCCGTTCAATTATTCTCGCCGGATCGATACCTTTGACAGAATTCTGCAGAATTTAATTCATTACACAGAAGCCAAGAAAACCCTCGCAAGGATTCTCAGAAATCTTTATCCTATTCTCGTATGCTGTACCAAGGTCCCTTAGTTCTTGCTCTCGTTTTTGAACCTCGAAGGCAACGTGAACACCGAAGATGGTCCCAGGAAGTCCTCGAGTGAAGGTATCGGTGTCGCGGCGGTTCTACGGAATACTTTGTGGCGGTGAACACGTCGTCGAGCGGAGGTGAACAGGTTGTCAATGGGAATTTCTGAACGTTGGACGTCTGTAGGCCTCGGGACCAGGGGTGTATCCTTGGGGACAGATGCGTCACCGCGAACAACGCGAGCGGATGCCCGTGTCGCCGTCGCGTCTGCCGCCGTCGCTGTCTCCTGCTCTTTCATTTTCTTTTTCTCGCCCTCTCTCTGTTCCTTCCAAGTACTTTCGTCTCGTTTCCTTTGCCCAATTAGTATCTATCCGTTTCCTCGCGTATCTACGTATCGCGGTTCCGAGACCCGTCGCTCCGCTCCTTCTTCTTCTCTTCGAGAAATCATCACGCTCCTTCTCCTCTTATTATTTTCATGCATCACTAGTTCACGATAGGCAGTCCCGATGCTCGTGTCATTCGTTGGAAACTGTAAACGATCGTTGATACGCAGGACCTACTCGTTGGACATTGATGTTCTTTCAGTAATCTGTTTGAGAAGAGTAATCTGCTATGCTTGTCTCGTCAGGTGTTTTTCTAGCAACGTAATGATATTTATAGAGAAGACTAATGATCCATAAACGCAGTACAGTTCGTTTATCTGGACTCTATTTATTCCAAGGAAATTTTAGTTAGTGCCTGATTAAATGAATTTCTACGAACTGAATCTACTTATGTGAATATACTTAGCATGTATATGAACTGCAGATATACTGAAAGTATATTGGTATATTTTTGTTATATGTGAACTCCAGGTATACAAATATACTGTCTCGATCAGTTCAGATAAATGGAGTTCTACTGTCATTGAAATGTAACCAATTGTTCGAATGAACAAAATCACTTAGCGATAATATAGTTTCTATAATATTTGTTCATTTATATTTCTCCCGACCTATTCATACATTTCAATTGGTTTCGCGCACATATATATTCTCAATGTATTTACCGGAAAATTTTTGTGCAAAATGTAAGCGTAACAAAGTTCTACAGTTTGTCAAAACGAGATCAACATCTATCACTCAGAAAATTCACGGTTCCCTTACTTGAACTACAACTTTCACTAAAAATGTAACTGAACAAACAGTGTAACCCAAAGGATTTCATCTAAAGAGTGTCTCAACGAATGTTTTTCGTTAGTTGACCTAGATATTGATCATCTCCAGGATCCCGGTCCGTACGAAACGCAATAACGTTTCCAGCTCGTCTTCCTGTTTGTCAGTGCATTTCCTCTCATCGCGAAACGTCGGCGTATCGCTAGACTCGCATATTTCGCTGCGGCGGAGTGCGGGATAGGAGGAAGAGCCGTGGCCGATCCATCAAAACTGTGTGTCAGTAGCCATTAGCACGCTCCCAGCGGCACAGCATCGAGTGCTACCGCCTCTACATCCCCGGGTCCGCTGAATGCTCCCGAGCTTACTGTACTTTGCACCTACTTGCTCGCGGAAAAATTTGTTTCTCCGCGGGAGACCCTCGGGCCAATTTCTCTCCTCTTCAGCTCCATCGTACTGTCATCTTTCTTCTAACTTCTCCGGGATTAAGTTACCAAGTTGATGGTGTACCAAAGCCATCCTCCATAATGGAGAAATTGTCGAGAAAGCCTGGGTGGTTTCCAAGATATAAGACGACTTCTTAGAGGCTGGAGATTTTGTTGCGTAGTGTCTGTTGCAGTAAAAATATCACCTTCTTTCGAATTGTTTTGTATGGAATTAACAAAATTTTCGATCCCGCGCCAAGTTTTTCATGGAGCAGCGACTGCAGATATTATTTAGTATCATTGAAAATTTCGCTTTCGTATAGACAGTTTTCTATGGATGAAGTTTCCTAAGGAATCGTTTAAACTACATTTATTTCTTAATAAGAGTGGGAGGAATGTCGGAGTATGGAATCTAGTTTCGGTTATTTAGTGAATTAATTTTCCAAAGATAACCAAGGATAATTTTTCAAAAGTTAAATAAGAATTTATTTTAATACCGAGAGCAATGTTTACTACTTTTGATCATAATAAAAGTAAGAATAATCGGATAATCAGCGATGATGTTCGAATCATAGATTAGACCTAGCTGACCTATTTAGCGTAGCGCGAAATAACGACGAAATAGTGCGGCATTGGCGGCCGAAGAGTTCCGTGGCTATGTGTTCCGTACTTCCAGCAACAGAAGCAATAGCAGCAACAGCCATTCCGACGGCGGCGGCGTCGGCAGCAGCAACGGCAGCTTTAGCGGACGGTCGACGATCATCCATCACGAAGGTGTCAGCCTCCCCCCTCGGTCAGAAACAACTAGCTATGACATTCTTCGCGCTGCCACTGCTTCCTTTTGCCTTTACCACTCTGTACGTCTATCCGTTCGTTCCCTCTTTTCCTTTCTCTTTTTTGCTTTTCTTCCATATTCTACCTCGAAGCTTTTCCTTCTTCTGGAAAGCGAGATGGAGGAAGAAGAGTGTTGAAATTCTTCTTGGCAGTGGAAGATCAAAAGATTTAATTAAGAATTTTCTTTGTGTGTAATTTTCTAGAAAGATTGCTCTCTACCCGCCTTTTTAAAAAATTTCAACAAAATTTGCAATCGCGTAAATTTCTTGCGATTTGCATAGAATAGAAACTTTCTTATTAAAACTAATCATGACACGTACTGTCGGTGTAATCGAATTGTTTGGGTAATCGAATGACTTTGTTCCTATATGAGAGAAGATCATTTACTTTGATGCATTTTATAAATATTAGATAATACTGAACAGGAACAGAAACTTTGGAATAGAAATGAAACAATTTTCTTCTGTTTCTATTCTTATTTTTCAGTCTCTCTTGCAAGAGACCCAATTTTTTCCTCGATCGACGTTTCGATAACCGTGTTTCTGCTGCAATTAATGTTTTAAACTCAGTGGGTATCGTACGAACTTTTATAATATTTAAATTTTCTTCGTAACATGCTGTTTCTATCAAAGTTTTATTTTAGAAGACCGTTTTATTTAGATTCTTATCTGCAGCTTTTTTTATCTTGTTAGCAAGCGAAGACCAAAATGGCTACCACGTGAGCGGGAAAAAATACGGAAGGTCGCGAGCTACCGGCACGCCAGTAGCGTTTCTTTGCTCGAGGGTAGGTACGGTAATGTTTTAATTAAGACAAACGCGGTCGTTAGTAAATATGGTAACGACTGCTGTCCGACAATGAGAATCAATCATGCCACTTACGCGTGTCGGCTGATCGCCAGGCGATAAAACGCGTGGCTACGACCAGCACGTTGCGCCTGCAACGAAAACTCTTGCTCATTATTCCTTCACTGGCGTCGGAATTTTGTCGGCCATTACGTTTACGATACGTTTCACGAACATATTTTTATTAAACGTGTAACTTATAAATTTATGCCATTTATCTAATGTCTAATTATTAATTTCTTCTCCCTTTCTCCACTGTGATTAAACTTCGGTAAGTTTGGTATAAAGGGAGAATAAAACTAAACATTGGAGAAATTGTTTTCCCTATGCGCAATCCCCAATTTGTTATTCATTTTGCACAGCTAAATTTTGTTCTTTATTTACTTTCAAAATCTTCGCCACGTTTAACTAGCTAGAACTACCGAACTAATGATAAATAAATAAATTCGTAATTTTTCACATAAGTTTTTCATATAATTCAATTTCGCATAATTTACAATCCATTGAAATTTTGTGGATTACAATGGACGTTGTATTCGTGAGGATTTGAATGATTCCTTGTAAAACAGATATATGCATAACATCTTATTTTTTTTCATTGCATTATACCTACCATTTTGATTTCATTTATACGATTTTTACGGTTTAGTCGCTGGTAATTCTAGCGTTGAAGAGCTAAAGATGATACAAATTATAGTTTTTTCAGGGTGAAGGAAGTTGAGAGAATTTTTAAGGGTTACGAGTCGATAGGGGTGAGAGAAGTCGAAGGATTTAGGTGTAAGTCGGGAAAGGGGCTGTTGACAAGGAACGGCAGTTGTGAAGTTTTTCGGGGAACGGCTAGGGTAACGTACAATTCTATTTGTTGGATGATTGTACCGCTGCGAAATCAAGTCTGACGAAGATCGATCGGACAGCATTTCGGGCGTCAACACACGGGATCGTCGGTTCCCCTGTTCAATCCCACTAAGGTCGGGTCCGACGTCACTCTCTCGCAGATGCTGCCAATCCTGGCTAAAGTTTCTATTAAGAAATTCCATTTAATGAAAACGCGTCCAGGGTTCAGGCGTTAACGCGAGGAGAATGGCACAATGGCTCAATGGCGCCTTGATTTCGAGCTTGAAATGAAAAAAAGAAAGAAAAAAAAGAACTTCAGGGCAGTTCGTATAACTTGTACTTTAATTGACTACAAGTGAAATTTAGATACTTGTTTTGTTATTTCCTCGTTTAAGAACTTCGTTAAGCGACAAATGTTTTTAGTTGGTGGTAACTTTTTTTTTACAATTATCGAGATTTAAGGATATTCCTTATATAACCTGATATTTAATTATGTATGTATTTGTTTATATAAATGTTTTATATTTGTTAGTTAGAGACATTTGTTGGTGACAAAATGATCGGTATAATAACAAGATTTAGCAATAAACAAAGTTTGTCAATTTTTGAAACAACTAAGGATTATAAGCTTCCAGTAGTGAAACACATCCATCTGGTATAACAATTATCATCTTAAACTTCATAATTTCTATTAGTTAATGCGTGAAGGTAAAAGTTCTTTTACTCTATGATGGAAATTATGTTATTTCTACTTTTTATCATGGAAAGGTATATGCTTACTAACTGCCGGTAAAGAAGTAGTCTTCTCACCGACAGAGGATACATGCATTTTTCTGTGGATATAGCAGAAAGTTCTCACCAGCAGTTGATAAAATAGAATATTTAATGAATTGATTTACTGTTGGTAAAGTAGGAAAAATGACCGAGAAATCAAAGTTCCTAGCTGATCGTACGCGAAGTTTAGTCAAAATTGAATAATGTAGATGGTGTTTAACAAGATTACCTTCACGTTGTGCCGTAGAACGAAACAGCTGTTGTGTCGAGTTTGGGGGTGGTATCTACTGTCAGATGCTCCGCCTATAAATCAACCGAGCTCATGGGAGAGACAGGCCGACGCCATGTTAACATACATAAACAAACCTCGCGCGCCCTAACTGATAAACGGCGAAAGCTACGTGCAACAAGCGATCATACGCGAACTAAGTATCGTGTACTTTTTTTATGAGATTGAGTGACGCCATAGTATACGTAAAATAAAAAAAGTCATATTAATCTAAAAAGTACTCAAAAGTGATTCAAATATTAAAATAAATTTCCTAATTAAAATTTTCGGTCTATAAAGTATTCGGTAAAAAGAAGAGGGCAAGAATATGGAATATAAAGTGTGTATTCGTTCGATGTTCCACGAAGAAAAATTGAACGGGCTGCCAGGAATAATTAATAAATGTCAATCAGTTCCGTGGAATCGAAGGTGTCGGTGGAAAGGTACCAGCTAAAATGATTTTATGCCTGTCTTATGAACAATCTAATGTTACCCGACCGATGGACAAAGATCATAGGACGGCTAATGGTCGAAGACTCGTTCGTCTCGAAGACCCGAGACTAATCAGCGCGAGCATTAATCATCCCCGTGGATCCTCGACCCAATTTTCGTAAGGTCAAGTCGCAATGGAGACGTTGATTGGATTCCACGTCAGACCAGAAGTAAACATCTTTTCCGTTCTTTCGTGGTCTATCGTATCTTCTTTTCTTTTATCGAAACGACCGTTTAACCAATAATAGAAACAATCTTCTTTATTTTCCTCGATAACTCACTAATTTGAACTTAATCTAAATCAAGCATCCTTACTCCCCAATTTGTCCCACGATTTAAATGGCGTCCAATTCACTTTTAATTCCAAATTAATCATGATTTATCCGAGAATAATTGAAATTTCGATAATTTGAAGTTCCCTTAAAAGGTCTTCATTTTTAATCAAAATTTCTAGGGCTCCGTTTTTAATCAAAATCGTAGCCATCTCATAATCCACGGAGAAATCGTTTCTTTCTGCAAAATCACAGCGTAGCGTTTCGCAGTGCGGATAGAACGGTCCGTGCAGTTTCTTGCGACAGCGAAATCAACGGACCGTCAGCATTCTTAATGCGGTCCGTCGAAAAAATATTGCCGGGTAATTGTAAACCGCAGCCTCCCGGTGGCGTGGACCGTTTATCATCATCTCTATAGGTTGCTGAGTGAGATTCGGGGGTTCACCGTGCTAAGAGTTAAAACCTCAGCATGACTGGTGGCCTCGGTAGCCGATAGACGTGTCATTTACGCGTCTACGAATCAATAGCCGCTTCACTTTACACCCACCTTACATCATTAGTCATTTTATAGGGCCGTTATACAGTGTGCCCTCTTTACATGCGCCGGGAATCCCCTCGTACGCCCTCCTCTTCCTTTCCTTTATTAGAAACTCAGCTACGACCGCTTTTGTTATCTACCTGATGGTTTTCCGTTGTTTCCCTTGATTTTCTGGAATTTTTTCATTCCGACACCTATACGTTTCCTAACTGGTTGTTTACATATCTTTTGACCACATATCGTTATATAAGAAGGAAAATAATCTCTTTTGTAAAATGTATGCTGACGCTTAAAGATAGTTTTCTTTCATTACTGGATCAATGAAACTCGAATAACAGAGAATCTGTTGAGAATTTTGGATCTTTGAAGCCGAAATAAAGTTATAGGAACACAAAATTTACACTTTTAATTAATATTAAAATAATTATACATTTATTTAACGGACGATCTCTGTTACATTTATCGATACACATTTACACGCGTCTCAGCACATTCTTGTATACCAGACTGTCCCAGATGCCCCTCGAAAGACTGAACTGTTTTCATACATTTGTTTTCGAGACGCCGCGGACACACATACTTCTACACACTGATCTCACACACAAGTATTCTTACTGCGCATTTAAACTAACCCAGCACAGAAAATTACACATATCTCAACAGAATCAAATTGCACAATTTGCATCGCAGTCTGTGCTTTTCTCCAATCTCAGGCTGTAGCAATGAAACTTTTTTAAAGGGTCAATATCGCGTCACGCGTTAATTTAAATGCCCACTTTTTCAAATATTTAAATTTAAAATTTTCAAACACTCAAGTTTCCAAATTTTCAAACATTCAAACTTCCAAATATACGAATCTTCCATTAATCAAACCTAAAAATATTTCATTGCTTGATCTTCAAATTTTCAAATTTCCAAATTTTGCACGTTAACATCGCACAGTAGATAACTTTTACACAGTTCCTCATATTCTGATTCTTCGTGTTTTAAAGCAGCTATTCCACGCAACTCATATGCGTCACGTATCGATCGAATTTTCCACCCCTTATGGGTTCCACGTTCTACAGAAAAATCCTTGAGCAATGAATCGCAATCTGGCGTTACCGCGGCCGATCTATAGGTGAAACCAGATGCGGAACAATTAATAAAGTGTATCGGGGAGTGTCTAGGCGTAGGAGATGCGGCCCGACTAATATTCGAATTCTGGCGTGACACGGGGCAACTAATCATTATAACGATCCCGTGTATGCACGTACACGTGTTGTTGGAGGGTGGTGTGCGTGGATCGTGGACCGTGGTCCCGGCTGCCTCTCGACGAAGAAACGCCGAATGGTTTTGCACGCTTACCGCTCGATTTTCGGATCTATCACCCTCCGGGAAGCCTGGCCCGGCCCGTTCGCTCTTCAGTGCTCTCGAGCCTACCCTATCGAGATTTATGGAACGTGTCAAATCGAACGGCTAACCCTTGAGTTCTTAGTTAAGTCTGTGGACGTTGTACTCCGACAAATCGGCGGGTCGAGTCTCCAAAGGATGTCGGTATTCCTCGAGTTGCTAGGAAGTAGTCGCGAGTCAATCATGATAACGGACAAGATAAATACAAAATATTTCGTTGTAATGGAATTCTGTGATTTTCATTGCAAAGACGGGTATCGTCGAGTTAATGAGGTTTGATCGGTGCATTAAGTGACTTTGCACGATCTTCGTGTCGCAAGATAAGATGTATGTATGAAAGGTCTTTGCACGTAGTACTACGTCGACTTTCAACTTCTGTTACCGGACGTTAATGGTATTCGACTCCTCTGGTACTACGTTAATGATTCTACACTGACATTTCATGAAAGAGATTTTATCGATAGCGCATTTTCTACACGTATCTGTTAAAGAAAACGTTACAACTTACGCTGTTTTGTTCCGTCAACACGTAGTACCACGTTAACGACTGCAACTGCTATTATGTACTGCTACTAGCTCAATCAAAAAAGTGTACGCTGCATCATCCTTCCTTAAATTATATCCGTTAAAGGCTGCGAAGTACCACTAAAACTTGATACATCACATTTCTCGTCTATTATATAGGAGTACTTTAAAAATTCAATATGTTGCCTTTTCTGTTCATTTCCGTTTAAATAGTTTTTCTTTGTCGTTTCCTTGAGCATTTAAGAAATATTAACGACAGTAGCTATGCAGATTAGTACTGTAATATCGGTTGTCTCTTGTGCTTTATAGAGATCGTCAAAGTATTTAAATGGTCAATTATTCAGTATACCAGTAAGCTACGATATTTAGTGAGACTGCATCTGTAGCACTAATTACCCACCTATTTATATTTTTAAGATCATTATTCATTCCATGTACTAATTTGTAACTAAATACGTGTTGTAGCAGTATTTTCAGATTAATTCTATGTTCTATTTTCGAAACCAATATGATTGCCACAGACATGTGTCATCACAGTATTAATGAAATCCCAAAATGTTTTATATTTGTAACACGCATGACATATTCGTAAAAGCGTCTCATGGTAAGTGTGCAAATCTTTTTGCGAGCTACCGTAGCTATTTCTCAGCTTTTACGACCGTGGCAATCAATAGCCAAGAACGACAGATCTACCGCCCACCATAGAAAACTCGACACAGTTCCGTCGTTTCCTAGCAATGGTCGTTCGCGTGTTCCTCTTGGAACAAACCGAGTAGAGGCGAGATCCATAATTTTCCATGTCCCAGTGCACGGTCGCGTGGCGTGTAAGATTCTATTTGCGGTGTAACCACGGGGGGAATTAACGAAGGAACGCGAGCGAGCTACAGCTAGACTCGAAAGCGGAGAGTCGAATGCGCAAGGTGTTCCCGCGGTGAAAACTTAACACCGTATATATAGGGTGTAGAGCTTGTGTAGAGCGTGGAGGCTGCCGCTTCCTTCATCTATCATGCGAACCATGACAAACCGAGGCTCAAAAGCAGCCGCCAGCGTGGCAGCGACTTCTTGCCTTCTACGCTTAGTCTCAGCTGAGACTCTACCTGTCCGCTACGTGGGATCTGCTCTTCTCTCCTGCTCCCTCCACATTTATTAACATTTAAGCGTTAACGACATTTCTCTGCCGTTCACGGGGCATCGAAGAAACCGGAACCGTCCGTTGCTGGCTCCTCGCCCCCAGCCGCCACCTCACCCGGATTCGAGATTCCTTTCGTTTCGGGCGACAGCTTCTCCAACACGAAATTCGACTCGTCTTTGAGCAACTCTGTCACGATGTTTTTGCCTCCGGCGATCTCCCGCCTTTGGAAATAAGTCGAATGGCTTTTAATTCAACCTGCACCTTCTCTTTCTCTCAGGGCAGTGTTTCAAAATTTAGTGTGTGAATAGGGGGTTCGGCATAGAGTAGTGCTGTAATTCGCGAAAGTTCATGGTGTGTAAAATATAGATGGTGGAAGTGCACAATCTGAAATATCGTTGATATATAGTAGGGTGACTTCTATTCGATAAACAATTTGCGATGTAAAATTTGTAATAGTCTCTGTAGGGCTATACCGTTAAAGGGTCTAAGTTTGAAGCTGATTCGTCGATTAGTTTGCTCTAGAAATTAATCTCAACAAAGTATCCTACTATTTGCATAAGCAGTGAAAAGGAATAAGGTTGCATACTCAAGTTGCTGCATTCGATGTTCGACTTGCTTTCTAATTCTACGTGTTCTCTAGATTCAGCACTCTGAGACTTCCATTTGCTACTACGTAAAATTGAAAAAGTTTCTTGTCGATCAATAATTTTTATCAGACTGCAAACTGGTAGCTACAATACGATAAACAGTTATTTTGTAGAACTCGAAGAAACTGATTTCCTGGATGACATAAAAGCGCTTTATGGAGTATCATTGTCATCATCATCATTGGAGTGTCATTGTATATCATAATGAAGCGTGTCGAAGTCGAGGGAGGCCATATTAGATAATAAAAGTAACTGCATTATCGGCCAGCAATTTTCCAAATTGTCTTCCTATGTCATTTTTGTCGATAGATTTATTGATTTGTTTTTATTGATTACAATTTCGCTGTTTTGGATAGTTTGATATTAAAGGTGGTTTATGATCTGTGGTTTCGAAGTATAGCAATCGCGCGATGCTTCATCATCGAAATATCGAGACTACGGAGCGCGCGATCGAATTGGTCACGAGGCGGTTTTTGCGAGCAGCCAGTTTTTGCAGGGGCCGCATTATGTCTTTTGCAGTTTAACTTTCTACATTACATGAAATCCCCGGCGTTTCATCACCGCGCCACTGCGCCGCGAGATTTCACCTCTGTGTGAAATGAGTTCCTCGTTATTTACGTTTTTGCGCGAGCCTACAATTACGCGACACTAAACGTCGAACCGAGAGCCGGCCGTTTTCTCCCGGCCGACATTTGCTTTTCGTGAATCTCGCTTCTTCATTCGCGTCGCATTCTCCTGTCGAACGCTTCCAGAGTCTTCGTTTCAAATTTTACAAACGAACAAAATCAATGTATCTTAGTTTCTCTCCGATTTAGACTCTTAAAAGTTCTTTTCTATTAAAAAATTTAGCTACATCATTTTTTAAATAAAATTTGAAGAGATTTCTTAAGGAACTTTTAGGGACTTACTTTACAGAGATAAAGTATAAGATTCGATTAATCCTTAAAGGCTATCGCGAGTGAAATTTTACTCCGTGTGAATTTTGTTTTATTATTATCGACTTATGATAATATCATCTTTATGTCATTATTCGTAACCACTACGAGTAATAATTTGTCTACTCTTCAGCTGGTATTGAATAATAATAAAACATTTACTCGTCTACTGTGTTTAACTTTATTATTTTTTAAATTTAGAAAAGACGTGGCTGCGTTCAACTTTTTCAACCATGATACCTTGAAGGATTAACGAATGAAATGCATTTAATGTATGCAATTGTATAGAACATAGTTCAGTCTAAGAAGCGGATAATATTTTTATTTTCTCGATTGAAAAATTTTATACTGGAGATAGGGAAAAGAAAAATTGATGAAAAAGTAAGTCGGTTGACAGCTTGTTCGAAGCAAAAGTCGCTGGAATTCAGGAGTTTTCCGGTGTTCAGCTATATCGGTCGGAAAGCAAAGTGGCGTGAATGAGTCGTCCCTTGACGATCGTAAGATTTATGGTCGCGACGGTTGGACGGGGAGGCCAAACATTGCTCGACTCGGGGCTAGTAACCCTTGACTTCTCGTGGTCCACCCCCTGCGATCCCATGCGGTTGTGATAGTGGTCGTACGACTCGTGATAAAAATATGACTACTTTGTACGATAAGATATTTTCTTACCATGAAGCTTTTCTTTTAATGTAGTTAACGGAGACATTGACTGCTTGCATAAGCTATAATCATCTTTTCGGAGAAACTATAAACTGTGTTTACATTTGTATGATTTACGTGATATTTTTTATTTGTCCATATTTTTTTTAAACAATGTATCAGTTTATTATCTCAAGCTTTATTTAGTTTATTTAGTACGATTCTATATCTCTTGAAAATGTTCACCACGAAACTGGAAATTATATATTTTCATATTTCGTACGTAAGGTTTGTTATCCTAATCTTATCATCATCCCAAATTTACAAAAAAAAACTTGCAAAATTCTGTTGTACTTATCAATATCCTTGCTATATTGTACAATCAATTTTCCCATTATTCTAGATTTCCAAAAAGTTTTACGAAATTCTAAGTTACTTCCTAAGCTAATATTCCCACCGCATTATGCGATCTTTCCCTGATTCCGATCTTTAAAATAATTATCTGTAAAAATAAAAATTTGAAGGAAAGAAATTCAACTGTGAAATTCCATTAACAAATACTTTCTCAGTATTGTCATTTCTATAATAGTTCCTCCCTCAATTTCAAGCTCCACCGAAACAATCACCTCGCAAACTTTTTCCCATCTCATGCAAGATCTCCCTCTCAAAAAAAAAAAAAAAAAAAAAAAAAAAAGGAAAAATAAAAGCAAAGGAACACAAAAAGCAGAGGAAGAACCATCCAAAGAGCAGAAAGGCCAGTACGGTGGCAAAAACCGTGATATCTAAGGATTCGTCGAAAGTGCGATTCCCCGGTTTTCCAGTTTTTTCTAGGGCCGGCCAGCCGGCGGAAGGGCGGCGTTTCCATCGCGGAGAAAAAGTTAATAGCGTCGAGAAATTAGCCCGACAGAGAGAGGTGGGAGGGAGGGGGGTGAGGTGAACCGTAGAGGATCCATGGTTTCAGCGGCAGAGAGTGGGAGAGCAAGGGGAGAGCCAAGGGTGATCGTTGATCGGGGGTTGCGTTTCGCTGGGGTGTTCTGCACAGATGCAACGATAGCAACAGTTCGGTCGGCTCGTTCGGACAGGAGGCCACATATGAGCTCGCTGGCATCGTATGGGCTTGACTCACACGCATCACGCGCAGTCATCCATCATTGTCAGTCTCTTCACTGACACAGCCGTTCGTCCGGTCTACGAACGCGCATACGGGACTCTCTCGATTCGAGAGATCCTCTCCTTCCCTCTCGCATCGTCAACCGGCTTCCTCCAGCTCTGATTTCCCGCGAAACCGAACCTCGCTCGAGTGGAGAAGTGTACGCACAACTATCAGCCCGATTTGCTTCAAACGGGATCTCGAAGCTGAGCTTGGTTTAACTGCATCGCTGTTTTTATTGAATTCCGGGAGGAATTGTGCGAGGATCATGCTCGTGTACTTTTTTGGGGGGACTTGTTGGGGAGGTGGATTATAAAATATGTACGTAAATATATGTGTATGGTTATAGATATTGTTGGTAAATGCTAGATTGTTGTACAGATTGTCGCATAGTTGTATCGTGCATATCGTGTATCTACGCTGGAAACAATTAGAAGAAGATCGCTTTCCATGTCAATTTGATTTTCATATTTATTCCTTGTGTTTGTTCATTGTCTTTGATGATTGCCTTACAGATAACTTTTATTACAGTATCTTGTGAATAGCATGTCAATCTATCAAGTCTATAAGACTCGTTCTCTTTAGGCCTCTTTTACTTGCATTTACTTGGTTCATACAATAAAACTGTTCGTACTAGCGATCTCGTAATTATTTTGAGAGATGTACATGTTGTACAGAGCTAGACATTCATAGATCTTCTATGTGTGTATGTATTTATATATCTGTAATCAATGTCTGTAATTATATGTCTTAAGCTTGTCCAAACTCGCAAACAATTATTCATAGACACGTTTCCGCAAATATTCATAGATACTGCCTGTTGTTTCTTATTTCAATGGAAGACAAAGGATTGTCTTGAGAAGTCTGCGTGCAATTGTTTGTACATCTAAACGAGCCTTCAAGTAGACTAGAAATCTGGTTCTAGTAGAGTTCGAAGTAGAAAGTTTATGTAGATTATATTCGAAGGATATTTGAAGACTAGGTAAAGTATTATATATTAAGATTACAATCAATCAAGTTTCGGAGTTGGTTTTTATTCTGCTTATTTTTGAGGAAAGAAAGGTCTTAAACCTATAATTCAGTCTGACATTTATCGTGAATCAAGAATCAAATGTAAATACCAGCTGTACTTGTATCCGAGTTTAATTTTATCTTTGACATTAATTTCAGACTATAAGACTGTGGATTGCCGAATACGAATTGTGTATGATATTTCAATGTTTCGTACATGCTACTGAAACAGTCAATATAACATAATACAAATGAAAATATCGTAAAATGCAAGACACAAAACGAAATTTATATCAATCTTTGTTTCAACATTTTTGAAAAGTTGATATTATAAACAGAAGACATCATATCATAATGCAAGGAAACAAAAATCTTATAACACAGAAAATGAAAATTATATTCATTTTTATTTCAATATTCTCGACAAGCTTAAATTTCAAACAGAAGACATTATATCGAATGAGTGATTACTTTTGACCGTACCCCTTCAATTATAAGTGATACGATGATCACAAGATTGCGCATAGGATGCCTGGAGGAACGTCTGAATTTCGAGGATCCCTTAGCCGTGCTCGCGGAAGGAGGAGCAGGCCGAAATGTATGTATTCGGATCGGCGTTTCCTGCGAGCTCCGTGTCAGCGAAGGGAGCGACGATGATGGATGACTCGAAATATCAGAGCAATCGAACTGAAATATTATTTTTAGCGCGGCTCTCTCGAGCGGCGTGCACGATCCATATTTTACCACGGCGATGCGCCGCATTTATCACCCTATTAAAATTGATTCGCGCGCGCAAATTGCGCGCTGTCTTCGGAGATCGTGTTCTCTGGCCAGTCCTCTGTAGTTTCCTGACGCGAGACTCGTCTGTTTCCTCGATACGAAAACGTCGGGCCAGTGTACAGTCTTCGAACATGTGTATTAAAAGTAAATTCCTCCAACGTAGGGTAAAACGAAGGTATAAGTAATTATTTTCTCATAAGGGGATCGAGCGTGGAATTTTTCTTTTAATCATAACCACTCGTAACTGCTGCGTTAAGTAGTAAGCGAAATGTATTTACTTTCGAAGCAGTCGGTCTTTTAAGTAATTAATCACTGACATAATACCATATAGATAGTAATAAACCATTCGCTTTATTTATATTATCGACAAGATTCAAAAAAGACAACGTCCAAGAAAGAGGGAAGAATAAGGGAAACGACGAATCCTGTTTAATTTTATAATGATATTTTTTATTATCATCCATTTCCATGTCCACTTCATCTGCTTTACTGCTTAATCCGTCGAAAGGGGTTAAACGAAATCGCGAGCGGTCAGAATAGGATGAAACAATTCTCTGTTTTATAAGTTTGTATGAACGAATGTACACAATGATCGCCTCCCATTTAGAGTTATCTTTTTTTGTCGCTTTTCCATTTTTTTTCCATTTCACGTTCAGAAGATCGAGTCTTCGGATCGCGTGGTTAATCATACATTCAGAATCGAATAAACAATGTGTATTTTTCATGTGTCTATGTATATGCGTGTACGTGTCCGTGTGTACATGTGTCCGTGTGTACGATTATCGTAAGCGCGCTATGTACAAAGAAGTCCTCGTGTAAACGATCGTGGCTCCTTAAATGCCATTTATTATTTAGTTTTGTTTTTATACAAACCAACGACTGGCGCACTATTAAATATATATTCCCACTGTCGAGTCGAGGTGAAAATCAAGGTTTTACGCGTCGCTAGCTACGTGATCTAATCTCGTAACCATTTTATACTATTGTTTCTCCGATAACGACGCGAGTCCCTTTATTTGGTTCGCTTACATCTGTAGAGTCTAGTACAAATTACGACGAAATAGGTCGATGATCCTGGTGAAGAAATGATCAAGTTCTCTCTGAAACGGTTTGCGAACGCTCTAACAAAGCGTTCACATCGAATAATCTAAAACGCGAAGCAACGAAAAAATGTGTCTTTCCGTGTAGGATCGAAAATAAACGTCGAAAGAGTATAACTGCGTGCAATATGTATGAACTGAAACTTCGTCGACGTTCGACGGATCGTTCAAACTCTTTCGTGACGTCTAACGTGAAAAAAACGTTTGAAAGATGTGCGAACGATGTCGAGGAGCGAAACGAACTTACGATAAAGTTCCGTCATTTTTTTCACGAAACGTTCTCACCCTGCTTGAAAAGCTACGAGTACACCTTTCATCATCCTCTAAAGCGACTCGTTTACGCTTGCACGATTACTGTCTTCTGTCCTTAGTCACGACCGACACTATCGATGTTCTCTTTCTTATTTCATTTTCTGGAAATCTTCTGGTTAAATTAACCCTCGCCTCGCACTAGCTTCGTATATTTACACGCGTTATTTCACTAAGAATTATTGCTCGTGAATTGCTAATACGCCCTTCGATGCGTCACTTTCCCAAATATTTTATAGTATTCGAAATATCTTTTGTGTTTTTCTTTTAACCGCTTGGCGAACAGGTTACGATGATTTATAAGGAAATACGGAAATAGCATCATCGATACGGTTGCTGCTTCGGCGGATCGTTTGCGCGACAATATGGCGTCGCGTTAAGCACACACGAACTCGAATCATTCGAGACCGGCCCGATCGTCACGGAATTATCTATTACACGATAGAAATCGTGTTTGTTTTAAGTTAGAAAGATTGCACTTGCACCTCTTTATTTTTTTCTATTTTTTTTAATTTCTAATTTATTTACACACACTCTACCACATCAACCTCAAATCGCACTGTTTGAAAATCACTTGTCGGCCTTTTCGACGCGTTTTCAACTTCTTCCAGTTGATCGTCGGTACAGGTGAAGCAATCATTGATACGGACGGAAATGATTGAAGTGCCCGGTGCGAAGATCATTCAAAGCGCTCCATTTCCTCTCTATTCAAATTCATTATCGAATTATCCAGTCAAATGCTCTCTCGACGTTTCTATTTGCATCCCTTTAAATCGAGTCTTCTATTAGAAACTCTCGATCCTTCGTGTCTACCCAATATTATTTACATTTTCAAATTATCATGATTTCATTTATATCTAGAAAGTCCATCACACATAAACTTCGATTCGAATCGAAGAAACAAAAGCCCATTTCGCGGCTAGAATAAATCGTTTCTGACCTTGAAACCCTATTTACACGATCATAGCCTATCGATGCTATTTAGGGAAGTATTTATAATGAATTACTCGCTCAGTTTATTACATAAAATCTCCGTTTTTAATCAATACCATTCTTAAAATTTCTTTCAACAAAACAAAAAGGAAGAAACAATCTCCATTGCTACTTCTTCGACTATGATAATTTCTAACTCGCAGAAATTCACTTCCAGCACCTAGACAAGATTCACATATTCGACGGCTGTCTTCGTTTCACATCACTCTAATCAAAATATATACAAATCCGATTCTTCCTGCACAACCACTGCCTATCAATCCAACACTTGCAACGATTCTCGACGATCATAACGATCACAACGATCACAACGATCACAACGAGCGCCATCAGTATAACGCATTGAGGAGACACTGCTCATCGCTCCAGTCCAGCTGACAAGGGTTCTCGGTCTCGTGAACTCAGCTGAGTTGATAGTACTCCGGCGCAAAATCGTTGGCTAGGTTCGTCAGGAAGTTGAAGTCTGACGAACTGTTGCTATTGTCCGCGGATGGTGGCGGGGCAGATGTGTGCACTGGTTCCGCGTAGAAGTTGCCGTAATTGTAAGAATCGGCGTTGCCCTCCGCTTGGGTGGCGCTTCCTGGCGGAGTGATGACAGCGGCAGTGGCTGCGGCGATCGCAGTTGCCGTAGTGGTCATCCCTGGCGCTGGAAACGGATCTGGCGAAGACACGTAACTGTTGGGAATGTTGGACGCTTCACCGCCCTGGTGGACGTGCAGTTGACTGGTTTGCTCGTAGTAAGCGTTTGGGTGGCACTTGGTGCCTGCTCGATAGTCCGCGGAACTTGGATGCATGGGAGGCTGATGCGTGACGTAACCTTCTGCCGTGTGTTGTTGTTGATGTTGCTGCTGCTGTTGGATGTCGTTGTAATAATGTTGCGCAGTTTGAACAGATACAGCAGCGTGGCCGTGAGAGGCAAGATTTTCACTACTGGCGTGATAATTCCCGCTGTTAGGGTAGCCGTAATTACCCGGTGTCATGTAGTTTTCGGCTGTTTGGTCATGCTGAGCTGAATAACCTTGGCTGGTGTTGTAGGCGTTGCTACCTTGCATGGTTCGATGATAAGGCGCATGATAGGGTGGGCCTGCTTGTGTATAGCCGTTGTACTCCCCTCCAGCGTTGGCGTATTGGTTTTGTTGTTGGTGAAACTGCATGCTGGAGTTGTACATCGTCCTGGAGGCAGCGCCCGTAGTCGCACGGACGTGATGACCTACTCGGGATCCTAGAACTTGGTTTTGTCTGGCGTATAGGGGATGAACGTCGCCTGGATAGGAGATTCGAGGTTGTTGATAGGTATCCCTGGAGCAATAATTATTTTGGGATTGAGTTTGTTGCGCGGCTGCCGGCACAGTTTGTCTATTAGGTACTCCATTTCTATATTCGATGGCAGATGTCGATTGGTATACGCTTTGTTGTGGGAAGTGCGTTTGTTGATTGTTGCTGATGTTCCTGCCGCCGTGAGGAGACATCGTGCCCGCGTTGGTTGACCCATGCATCATAGGAGTAGCCACAGAGCTGGTAGACGAAGGAGAACTTCTTGGTCTCTGCATGTATGCTGCATGTGTGGCTTGAATACCCAGAGGACTTCCCTGCTGCAACTGAACGGATACTGGTGTTCCAGGCGTCGAAGACGGTGTGAGACTTCTGGTGGAATTTTGACCAGGCAGTACAGGCGTGCTTACAGTCGAATCGGGCATTGCCAATAAGACACCATTGCTGTTTACAGAGCAGAGTTCCTTGGTATTCGCCGATGGAGACTTCTTGCTGACGGCAATTTGCTGCTTGCCCGGATTGGGACTCTTGTGGCCGCTCTCCACTTTTACTCTGACATCGCTGGACAATTTTTTGGTAGCCACGCTCGGGGATGTCACTTCACTACCGTCTTGTGATCTCGAGTCATCGTCTGCTATCATCTTTTCGAACGAACTGGACACGCTGTTCGTACTACCAACGCTGCTGGCTCCATTGCTGTTCGCGTTGAAAGCTGGATTGCTGTTATTATTATTGTTCGTTGCTGTGGGCGTGTTATTATTGTTACTGCTGTTTCGCCGACCCGACGAACTCAGTTCGGTCACGTCACCAGAGAGTGTGCTGCCCACGTCGCTCACGCCAGATATATCACAGTTGTGGCAGCTCTTCTTCTCGTCGCTGTCTATCGCCAGCATTTTCTCGCCTTTGGACTTCTCCATTCCGTCGGACGTCGAGCCATCCTTCTCGTCACCGTCCTCTTTACTTAGTGTTTGACGTTTGTGTTTCATTCTTCTATTTTGAAACCAAACTTTCACCTGGAATCAGTGGAACAAACGGTTTGCTTACGCTAGAAAGGAGTTGATAAAGAAAGGGTGTACATCGAAGATTTCTTTTTAATCATTCTTACCTGCCTTTCCGTGAGGTCTAAGGATGCGGCAATCTCGATTCTTCGCGGTCTACACAGGTACTTGTTAAAATGGAATTCTTTTTCTAGTTCGAGCAGCTGTGTGTTCGTGTACGCCGTCCGTAATCTTCTTGGCAGGCCATTTTCTGCAACGTAACAAAGTTGTCCCTTCATTCCTTTTATTCTTGCACAATATTTTCGCGATCGAGAACGTTCAAACTAGAAAGTACTTTACAGAGCGTAAATATTCCGCCGAGTATAGAGCGTGTTATCGAATTGTAAATCTTAGATTGTTTGACTCGTATACGTCGCGTCGGGTAAGTTACGCGGTCTAGTAATAAAGGGAACACTCGGATTCGCTAATTAGTCATCTAATCGCTATGTTAATGGGAATTGATTAGAAATTGTAATTGCATTCCATGCTTATCGTGCATTAACAAATCTATGCGGATCTTTCGGGGAAAGTACGATTCTTTCATTGTCACCGTTGAAAAGGTTCACTTTTACTCGACAGTCTCTCATTATCCTTATCATTATCTAATCATTCTTTTTGTCTACGATTAACAGATTCCAATTACTTAACATCGTCTACTTTTAGAAGATTTATATGTATCTTCAAATCTATCAGATTATCGCTTTTTTCCCTAATTAATTGTTTGTATTCGTATGAATATTTTCTTCAACCATCTGACGCTATTATGAAGTTCTCTTTTTGATAATCAACTGACATAAAAGTCAGAAACTCAACAAAAATGGACTTATTATATTCTTCCCATGTATTCTTCATTTAACTTTCTTTACGAGATAAGAAATACGGGGAATTTAAAATATTTCAACACATCCCGAAAAATGAAAGAATTTCAGATACGATAACTAAAGGTGGAAAGAAGGAAAGAAGGAAAGAATCAAAGGAAGTAAAGCAAAACATTGTCCTCGCCCCTGTGCTATCTTAGGGGACTTCTTTCCATCTCTGCAGAGTAGAGTCAAAGGATGAAGCACCAAACGAGCTTCGTAAACATTGTCACCCCTAAACACCCATTGAACACTAACATAGCATCCAGTAAAACGTTCGCTTTTTGTTCGATTACGACACATTCAAACGGCAGCTTAATTAATGATTATTTAGGCGTCTCAGCGAGGGGCTACAACGGAAACCGATGGCGCGAACAATGCGTTAGTTGAAGACGCCCCATGTAGACGTAGCCACTGTTTCACTCGACGTTCCATCGAGTTTCATCGTTCCTTGGGAACTTTCGGCTAAGTTCTCAGCCGGCGGTATTCCGTGTCGATGCGAAACATCTCTGGTAATTATTATCTGGTAAGAAACTTGTCGCGAGATAACGAGGGAAGCTTCGCAACGAAGGAAGAGGAAGTCACCTACGGTTCGCGATCGTCTCAAAAGGGTTTCAAAGTAAGAAGCCACGTTTATTACAGCTCTATGTTGCTCTTCCTGGTTAAGGGCGTATAGTAATTTACGTGCTGGAACGATGTAAACAATCATTAATAGTCCGCTATCGTAATTACAGGATTTTACCGGGCGGCTGACACGCGGGTAATATTTCAATCAAAGTCTATATGCTTGCACATTCGCGACCGCGCTCGCGCGTTCATATAGTCAGTCTCGAGAACCTCGCGAAGGAGGGAATATTTAAATGGCCGCCACACGGCTTAATGTAAAATTCAGCTGGGAAAGCGTGTGGCCGATAAAGCAACGGCAATTAACTCAACGCGTTCGCTGAAATCGATTTTTCCACCTCCATCAACGACCACACGATCCACGTTGTAACAGCACGACGATTTTTCTCGCTGTTTTTTTTTCTTCCTGCTTGTGTGGCTTTTTTCCATCCTTTTCGCGTGGAATTCCTCTTTCTTTGACGATGACGAAATAGCACTCGCGTAACAGTCGCCGGTACGCTTTGTATGAAAATCGAGCTGGCTAGAAGTGGCTCGCCTTGGACACGACGTTTAGAGCGTTTACGATTGTTCACTGTCGCGAGAGTAATTGAATCGTTCCTTTCTCAGAACGCTATTTTTCCCCTTCCTTTTTTCACCATATCGTGTTTGAGAAGCGACAGGATCTTTGATTGCTATGTTGAAGAATTCAAAGGGCATGAAATTTTGCAGCATCTCTTACACGATCTTGTATACCATAGATATCTAACGTTCAAGTCTTTTACAGTCTTCCTCTAAAAATTCAATCCTAAAGTGATTATTCGTATCGAACGATTAACAAATGGCGGGCTGAAAATCATAGTAGTGCAAGTCAAGATTCTAAGAATTCGAATTTCGTCACGTACTTCGAAGTATTGTTCCCTTAGTTTCATAATTCAATAAATTATAACTTCATTATCTGCTACAACTGGAGAAAACGCGATCGGACAATCTTTTATGAAAACTAATTTCTGGTCTGACATTACTGTGATTTTCGTCTTTCCAAACATCGTATCAGTCATCCTTCGATAGCATTCCTCTTCACAAACTAATCCAAACCATCATCCTCCTACAATACGAACGAACAGTTCGATCACAGAACGAATTTTCCATCCAGTCAACGTTTCTGTACAAAACATAACCGATCACCTGAATATCCTAATATCTCATTCCCACAATCGCACTATTTCGCAATAGTTATTACACGAGCTTCTTTTCTCAAAAACGACGGACGTAAAAACAGAATAAAACAACAGAAGAGGAAAAAAGGGACGAAGAACTGGCGTACGACGTGACGCTGTAGGAGGGTGCAGAGGGGTACTCCGTTTCGCAGGGCTGAGATGCTAAACTACCCCATGGCGTGCAAGTGGATCGGCGGGCGAGGGGTGGTTCCGCGCCGCGATGAGTCGTCAGGGGTCGAAGGAGAGACCGAGAAAGGGACGAGCCAGATAAAAAAGAAGCTCTTGCGGAGGGTGAAGGATGGACGCCGCGAAGGGGTGGGTGCAGCTAAGTCTGCACGTGGAGTTTTCATAGAGTAACCGAGAGTAGGGGTGGAAGCGTCGCGTGAGTGACACGGCCCTTATCGATATTTCCATCTAGGGATTTGCCGTGGCGAACCGTCGATACTTCTATCTGATCGCTTTGAAGACACTGTTTGTGTTTCCCTTGTATGGAGACCTTTTATGTATGTTTCGAAGAGATGGTAATTTGGTAGTTTATCGTTTATGATCGAATAACGTTATGGTTATACTATATTCTGAAGAAACTAACGTTCTAGCGAACAATCAAACGTATAGATTTTTATGAGGATAGCTATGTCATTCTTCAGATGTTCTATCCGTCAGAACACGCATCCATTGTAATACGGTGCATACCATGGTCTAACGATATCCAAGTTGTTATAGGAGTAGGTATTTCTCCGTGATATATTACTATCCTGAAGGATGAATTTGTGGGGATGAAGTATAGTGTGTAATGGTTATAAAGGGTATCCATTACCTTCCTCAATTGTGGTTTTAAGGGGTGAATTCAATGTAAGTAGGATTACCTTGTCAGTGTCTCTTTTCTAGTGTATCCATTGTCATCAGAACTTTTTACTTGCTTTTTATCTTGCACTAGGAAACTTGCAGTAATAAGAAATTTGTCGTCATCTGTATAAACTGGTCGAAATAATTGGAGCATCGCATATTACAATCGTTATTTGTGCATTTTCTTAATATCACAATAATCTTGGTAGATACAAAGTTGATAGTTTGTAGGACTTTCTTATTTCTAGTGTCTTGGTTGATGCAATAGAATCGTTCATAATACAGTCTCATTTTTCAAATCTGTAATTACTAATTCTAATTATTACTTTTAGCAATATATATTATCAAATCTGCTAGAAATCATAAATCGTAACTTATGAACGACAGTATGCGTTCTACTGTTACATGAAAATCCTAATATAGCTAATCACGTGGCAAAACACACAGGCCAGTAAATTAGCAACGAATCGGAGATCCCATCGAAGAACGTGATCCTTCCTCTTCTTTCACAGCGTGTCGCGGATTCGTTAATTACGCTGCTTAAAAGTCAAGGTCGAGCTGCCTATTAACGCGTCACCAGCCGACATTTACGTTCAGCACCGGAGACGTATCCTTGTTCCATCGGCCGGTGCAATAACGGAACGCTGCAGCCGACCATAAATCATCCAGGCTCCTATGAAATTAGCGGCACTGTTTTCGTGCGAATTCACTGGTGGAGCCTACGCGCCGCGCGGCCAGAATTTATAGAACTCCGATAAAACGAGCTTTAGGTGAAGTCTGACTTAACGCGGCACGCTTCACTGATTTCTCTGTGCTCTCCATTTCGTTCTTCTCTCTTTTTTCTTCTTTCTATTTTTACCTCCTCCTTCCTTTCCCGTTTTTCGATGTTCCACAGTCGTGAATCGATCGCGTTTTCTCGTCCCATTAAGTATCACGCGGCATCGTTATCGCGACTCGCATCGGAACGCGGTTCGATATTGCTCGAACGACGATAACACGCCAGAGATTCCGGGAAACGATCCGTAATAGCGTGGAAATTTTTGTATTCATTGCTAAGTAGTAAAGGCGTGGATTGTGGTCACGAAGTAGAATTTTTTTAAAAAAGGTTTTTGTTTTTTGTCGACCCAGTATCGTTTATCAACCGGCCGTTTCGTAACCAAAGCTTCTACGATTGCAGAATTAACTGTTAATAAAGAACAACTGATTCGAGGTGGGTCACTTTTGGTTTCTGCGACATATAACTGTAATAGAATTTTTTGTCGACAGATATAATACGAAGGAAAATAAAAAAATTATTATATGCAAGAGATTCAGACTCGTGATGGCGAGTTAATTCACTTTTTTCACTTTTTTCGGTTAAATAAGCTTGAATTTTTTTTGTGATATTTTTCAGAGTAGTTCGATTTTCCTCTTATTTGGTTTCTAAATCGAATGTACAAATTAAGTTTTTGATTATTGTTAGCCGATTTCTGAAAGGTTATTGGACAGTGCTAAGAAGCTATAAAATAAAATTAGGTAGCTTACAATAATTCTTTTGTAAGCATGATAGGCGTATCTGGGTTAATCGTTGATGATCAGGCGTGAAGAATACCTTTTTTGGGTAAACACGTCCTTTGTGATATTTTTTCGAGCAGCCTTTTCACGGCAAGAAGTGTGGTGGCGTAGTAAATTAACAAGTACACTGACTTCTTACGGTAAAAAATACCGCTTTATAATTAGACTCCTGCCATTACTGGTATAATATTCTTTCTGACAATTGATATTATCAGTGTATCTCGTAATCGTCCTACCACATGGTTCTCAGAGAACATGAAACTGATAATAATCATTAAACCGTACTACCAGCTCTATAATGTCTTCATTTCCTGTATAAATAATTACAATCTCTATTAACTTACCCCTACCATACACTCTAACACGTTCGTGGCGGATCTGATTTTTATTACCTACGATAATTTTTATACAATACCTGTTTCTATATTGTCAATCTTTACATACATTGTCGATCACAAGTATTAAGACATTCATTCCATTTCTTAGAAAATTTTACTATTTTTATTTTATTCAGTAAACATTTTATTGGAAGGAACACGTGATACGATTGAGATAGCAGATGTATAATAAACTGAATATGAATATTAAATAAATATTAGCAGTTATAATATCTATGACCAGCGTTGTATGTGTTGATACTAATAACTATAAAATACTTCTCAATTTCGTACTTTTTGTTCGTGTGTCACAATCAAGTCGGTACTATACACATAACTTAAAATTTATTAATAACAAAAAAAAAAAAAAGAACATGATCGAGAGTTTAGAACAATCCAAAGAACGCAGCAGAGTTAAATTCATCTATTCGACCTTCGCTATTGCCGATATCCAATTCTGTGCTTTTGAATTTCCTCAATCTTGCATTTTATTCCACAGAAGTTCGTCGATAGTAAAGAACAATCTTCGATCGAAATTTTGAACGCGAAATCCCAGCTTGTCTTCGCTGGAACCGCACGAACCATAATTATTGAAACCGAATGGCTGTGGCCGAGGGTAGAGGGGCGATGGTGGAAGAACGAGAGCGTGCAGAAAAGAGAGGGTGGCGTGCTCGAAACTCGGCAAATCCCGCGCGTGGGCTTTTCAGAGGATAAGGGTGGTTAGAGGGGTGCGTGCCGGGCGAGATGGAAGTATCGCGTGATTGACGTGGGCCTCATCAGCATTTCGGTCTCGCGATTGGCTGGACGAACCTGTCAATCAGCCGATATTCCACGCCTATTGGTTGTGTCTCGTGCTACTCTGTGCTCTATCGTCCCTTTTCCAAACGTTTGTACCACCGTTCTCCCGAATCTTTGTGCCATTTTGGTTGTTTAATTCCGACAAATATTCTCTACATTTTCAACATATCGCTACTTTGATTTGATAGTAGGACAACTCAAAAAATGTAAACTGTAGAGGAGAAACGTTTTAAAATTTACAAAGAAATCTTCGTGAGTCATTGCAAAGACATTATAAGGCTGACTTAACGTAAGATATGCCATTATTCGCGAAAGCAGTACGACCTTCCACTTGTAGCGTCGCAAAACGACTGAAGGTGAGCCGGTGTTGTTGTAAAACTAAGGCCAAGTTGATAGCCACATAAATAATAATTTTGCCCTCTAACGCAAAACTGATGGATTTATAACTATACCGTTTTACATGATAAAAATAGAAACATGACAGATCTTCTATTCAGTAAAAGCAAATTTGAAATTTTTTGAGTTGTGCCACTATCAAAGCAAAGCAGCGATATGAACAATTTATGGATATCGATAGTTGCAATTTTAATATTAGGATTTCTTATTTTGGTAGGGTGTATTATATTATATATGAAGACTATAGGACAAGAACACGACATGTCAAATTTCCTATTTTTTACAGAGGAGCAGTTTTAAGATTCACTGCGTCGTCAATCGGTCTGATATCACCAAAATTGTCTTCGTATTTGGACGTGCAACTAAGCATGAACTTTTTCAATTCTTTCAAAATTACAAAACATCTCTCGTCATAAATATTATAATTAAAGATCTTTCCAAACTGTCCCAGTTAGATTGGAACTAGCCTAAAGGGCCACGGTATCGTGGTTTTGCTCAGGTATTGCGTGAACACGTGTGGAAAAGTTCAGAAAGAAACGAGAGGCGGCTCGAGACGAAAGAGGAAACCTGGTGGATAATGACGAAACGATGGACAAGAAATTACTGATATAAACTACCGAGGCGAAAGCTATTAACCTTTTGCACCGAGCGCGGTTTTTCAGACACTAGAAATAAATGACGGTTCGGCGCGGTGTGTGTCCGCGAAAGACGACGCCATGGCATCGAGATGTATTAGACGGACAGAAAACGCGTCGCACGCGAACCTTTGTTGCAACCGATGGAACGAAACGCGTCCTAAATCGCGCGATAACAAATAACGTGCGGGGAGAGCCGCCTCTCTAAGTGATTCTTTCCTCGCGTACCACCCAGGGAATATATTAGTCATCGATGACGTAAGTGTCCGTAAGGAATGAAAATAAGAAGTCGGTACAAAAGACGTGATTTATCGCTCGTCGCCATTCGGACGTCTGATTTTTTTTCTCCTTGCTAAGACGGTTTCGAATGATTTCTGTCGGACGGCACTTGCTGCCTCTTTTGTTGCTCCTTGCTGATGGGATGTCGGAGGTTATTCTGTATTGAAGACGTCTTTTGATTCGCCGGTGATGTAATAGTGGATCTCGAAAGTCGTGTAAATCTCTGGTAATCTCGAGTGGATTTTCACTCGTGACTGATATATCAGAGCATGGAAATTTTTTAATTTGTATACGCTGCAGTTCATTAGTGTCCGTGTGATTTATTTAACATCCGCTTTTTTATTTGTTTGATTGATATAATAGGATTATGCATAGGAACGATCTTCTAGCTATTATATATATAAGATAAATGGTAGAATACCAGTGTTATTGATACGTGGGAGTCATACATTCAGAAAGAAATATTCAAATATCCCAAATTATACGCAGAATTTGAGTTATATTCCAAAATTACATAAAAGTTGCAATTTCAAATTTGTCAAGCTTGAATTATCAATAAGAGAGGAAGAAAATTAAGGAAGTTTCTTCGCGATTCGCAAGGCGGCGGACAAAGTTTTGATAGAGCTTTGGCCATTCGTCTGCGTACAGAAATAGCGGCGGGAATGGCTACTTTCGGTGGCAGCAAAAATACCATGGTCGATAGCGTCGAGTCTCATTCTTGTCTTGAGTGGCCAAGGGGATGACGGACTGTCAGGTTCTGGCTCTCAGAATGAACAGCGGCGAGTGACGCGTCAACGGTGGAGCGTCGAGCAACACGCGCCACCGAAATAGAATTTATATTTCGAAATACTGTGACACGCTTTCGAACATGCTTCTCTCTCTGTGTTTTCCTCGAACACCTTGCAGGAAAAGTTTGCTGCCTTTGATTTCGCGTGAAAATTGCCGAGAAATCGAGAAGGTTCGTTTGAATATAACGCGGAATTTAGAGAAATTGAGTTTGTAGAATAAATTGTTCCAGGTTCTAAATTTCCGAAGTTACAGCTAGAATTTTGATAGCTAGGATTATAACAAATTATAATAAATTTATGTATTGCAATATATCCATTTATATTGTAGTAAATGTTTTATAAATTGGAAAGCTCATAGAGTGAATCGAATTTCTAATTATAACATAAGAAGATTATGTAATACGATTTGCAAACGCAGCAGCGTCTTCGAGATGGAAACTTCACGATTCAAAAATAATGATAGTAAAAAACATCGAAAAGAGTTTTAGTCAGTTGTATTAGAATAACAGTGGTCTTGTTAAAGCGGTCTTCGTCATTCATCGAGCGAGTGCGGGCCGTCGGCCGTCGCTTCGCAGATTCTCCTTTGAGCAGTTGAGTAAAACAAAATGATATGCTCCTTCATGAAAATCAGAATTTCTACGTTACCATTCATCGAACCATTTTTACTTCTTTCCTTCATTCTCTTAGAAGATTTATATGTAATTACTCACTAAGTGCTCGAAGATTTCGTCTAAATAGGTCAAGAAATTGAAACTTCTACAAAATTATGATATGAAAAAAACTTGACCTTCCCTCTCAAATTAAATTTCCTAAAAAATATAGGAACATAATATAGTTCCATATAATTGTCCAAAAAAACAATTCTTTACCTCCAAATCTTGAATTTAAAATCCATACCACTATGTTGCAATCAATGAGAAAACGTTCTCCAGATATTTCGTAACACTAAAACTATTAATTTTTAATATGTATATTTCTAAATATGCTAGTATAATTATAATAATATAATAAATATAATAAATTAAATGAAGGTAAATATATTAATTTTGTCAAGAGCATTTGCAACTCCCTCGCAATTGTAAAAACAAAAAATTTTAAACCCGTTACATTGAAGGATTTAGCGTTTGTAGTATTGAAAAATAGCTGAAAATGAGAGAAGAATACGGATGGAGAAAGTGGTCCTGGTTGGAATTCTTCGTATCTGGTTCGGCTCGTTGGTCGGGCCAGTACCCTATAGACAGGTGGGAAGGGTCACATGATGGCCGTCTTTGTAATTTGTCTTTTGTTTCCCCTTGGCCCGCAGGAAGAAAACTTGCGGGCTAGAACAAAGGACGGAAAGAGCCGCTCTATCGACTGACGCGAACAACAGAGCCGCTTCCTTTTCCTCTTGCTTTAGTATATCTCTCTTCCTCTGTTCCCTTCGACGTCGAGGACCGCGTAAACGCATGAAAAATGAGTGACGAGACTTCGAAACAAACGAGGAGACAGCCGGTTCCGTGTCCGAAACAGGTAGAGAACCGATACCACGCGGCCCGTCCGCAGTTAATCGATAACCCCTCGATCATCTCGACTCCTCGAAATTCTAGACCGCTTCGGGTCAGCGTGAAATCTCGCCATCGTCTGTTCTCCATTAACTCTCACAGTGACCAGTTTATTGAACTCTATACGTTCATCTTTCGATTTCATACATGGTGATGAAATTATCTAGAAATTACATTTTTGGGTAATTTGAAACGTGAAAGTTGAAATACGGTTAGCTGAGAAACTTTCTTTCAGTCTTTCATTCTTTGCGATCTTTTGATATTGATGTTTTATAGATGGAGATTTCGAAAAAATTGTAAGTAATATAGTGTAGCTAGTTCTTGAAAAGAACATAACTTTCCCCTTGGCATCAAAAGCACAAATCAGTTATACGGAAGCCAAATGGACCAACTTCATCAAGATTAATCGGTTGGTCTCTCAAGTACTTATTATACAATCATGTATTCTGATACTAAAATTGAGACGTTTTTAAAAAATGGAATTGAACGACCTGGCTTCTGAATGGTTCAAGTAATTACGTGTTTACTAAACGTAATTGCCAGACTAGTCTTCTCTTCAGGAACCTCATGTACAATAATTTCGCAACTAATAATATTAGTAAAGTGATACGTCGTAAGTTGTAGGTTATAGATTTTTCATTTACAATTTAAAAGTTTTGCATTCAATCGAATAATGTAACTAATAACCCGTAAAATTTACTCGCAGAATTTAATTCTTTTATTGCCAATCTCGTTACTTGTAATTTATGATCTGTAAAATTCCACTAATAATGATACTATAGTCGTGCAAGAGAATTCTAGTTTCCATATATGTAATTCTTTTTTCGCTGCATGATCAAATTGCGTCATCAATAATAAAAGAAAAAGGATAAAAAAGAAAGAAACGTAGGTATACTTAATCTCGAAGAACTCTAACGATCAAACAGATAATTGTTGACTGTGAGACGTAGTTGGAGAAACTTGATCTAACGATCGAAAAATTATTCATTGGCTGATGACGGGGTGTACGGGCGATCGGGTAATTTGTGGCGGATAAATCGCCGGAGGAAACGCATGGGGGAGAAAAGGGGAGTGTGGGGGTGGAATCGTCGTAAACTGTGGCTCATTACAGATTTATACGAAGGCGTAGCCTGGAAACGGGAAGGGAAACGAACAAAACTAAGCGCGAAGGGTGGCGCTACCCGGAATGGCCGCGATGGTCGCTTTGCTTTTTGGGGTTCGCGGCCCGTACGAGCTATAATCAATTAACGGCAAGCCAGGCAAGAACCACGCTTGGCCACCGCAGTCCGCAAAATATTTCCCACCTTGCTGCTCCAGTTTCCAGCCACTCCGACCGTTTCCCTCTTTTAGACCTTCATATCGCGATTCTTGTCGATGGTAAACGATCTTTGTATAATTTTTCGTGATGGTAATAGTTATATATAGTATATTAGTCAGGTCTCTTATTTGTTGCAAATAATTATATATTAATATAAAAAATATTGTATTAATTATAAGTTAGTGGATCAGTGTTTGATTTGAAGAATTTAATGGATCGATTCTTCTATTTTTTAGTGTTTCAGAAAAAGATTTGAAATATACTAAAATATGAGAAGAAAACCGGAGAACTGTTTTATAGGCATGGCAAGTTATTTATACGATATTGTGATAGAGATTAATTGATCTTCATTTAAAAATTTTAAGATAATAATTTTGAAATATCGAAAAAGAATTGAAAAATGATTATTAAAACACAGACGCAAGAAGTATAAGAATTAACGTGACACAGGTCATAATTCTGTAATTTTTTTAGCATAATATACTTCTTTAAAGTGAATAAGACTAACTAACATTCCTAATAGTTAAATACCAACAAAGTTGAAAGAGTTATTAAAATACTTCCGCAAGAAGAAAATCGAAGAAACTCAATTCATCTTCAACTTATCTTGTCAAAGTGTCTACATGTTCAAGTGACATCGATATAAAGTTCCCTATGTAGATTCATGACTTCGAGTTTGAATAACCCTGATGGTCCATTCCATGGAACATTCCAGCTTCTCCCACCACCATTAACTCTTAACGAAAGCAAGAGATCAAGGAACAGGTCGAGCCGGTGAAAACGATCAAGAAATTGTAGCGCGAGTATCGAGGGGGAAGATACGAATGGCGTTTCGTTTACCCAGCGGACGTTTACGTGCAGACGGCCGCTTTCATTAGAGAGGATGGGGGAAGTCCTTCCGTTCATTAGAGCAAGTTCAGCCGCAGCACACGCGTGATGTCCCCGCACTGCCCGTAATCCGCTCTAAACCATATGCAAGAAGCACGTAACGACAGGGCGCACCTTGTTATTACCCGCTTCCTGCGCTCGACTACGGCTGCTACACCCCTCTCGCGTGTCCGTGTGGCCATCGCATTTTTCGCGAAACCGAGGCTTCTTCCGAGAACTCGAAGCTCGCATTAGCATAACTTCTCGTCGCTTTGTTCGTTTCGTTCTAGTACGAGTGACGCAAAAACACGGTTAGTAAGAACGAACCGGTAAGAGGAATCGCGAGATAACAGGAATGAAAGACGAAAGAAAAATATTACGAAGAAAGAAGGAGAGGGCGAGAGAGCTGGAGAGAGAGGGGGGGAGAGAAAAGAAAGGAGAGAGACAGAAAGAAACAACGTTGAAACACAAGCATCGAAACGAGGCGGTGGAAGCAAGAGGAGGGCCGAGAAAGAGGAAAACCGCGACGAAAAATTAATGAAAGGGCAGAAAAGGCGAAAACAGCGAAAAAAGGCGAGCTCGCGAAGCCAGGAGGAGCGCGGTGTTGCAGCTGCCGCTGCCACGGTGCGGCGGCCATGTTGGCCGCGTGCAACGTGATTATGGTGGCCGCGGACGAGTACAGGCCCTTCTTCCTGCAAGAAAATTGGATGCACCGAAGAAAGAGAGAGCCGGAGACCGCGAAGGGGACGTGTGTGCGGCCGAGCGCGCGCGCGCGAACCACACTGGCCAGGCCGAGTCCGAAGGCGTGCCGATGCAACCTGCAATCATCGGGGTGGAGCGACCACCTTCGACCCGTGCGTGCATCTCAGTGAGTGCCTCTCTCGGCTCCTTCACCAGCACTCTTTCCACCAGCCACCTTCCTCCGAGCTGTCGTCCCTCCTTCTTTTCGAATTTCGTTTCGTGGCTGCGCGATCCTTGTCCTTCGCACCGCGAACTGCATTTTTTTCCAAGGGAATGCTTTGATACGAGGGATGCGGCAATTGATGATAGGGTTGGAGAAGGCCGTGGATGGGCATTCGGTTTTTCAGATGAGATGTTTTCGGGGCCTCTTCTTCGTTGGGTGGGGCCGAACGTGTTCTTCCAAGGATACCGAGCAGATTGGTTTTCGGATACTGTATTTTGGCAGATCATTTGTTTTCTTACGGGAATGAGGAGAGAGAAACTACGTATTTGCGAGGGATTGGAGGACTATGTTTATGTATATGGCATCTCTTTATGTATAACGTTCGTCGATCTAGGATACCTTTTAAGATTTTAAATATACAGCGTGGTTTAAAAGTTGATGGTACTTGAACCAAGTAAAAGATCCTTTAGTAGACATGATGAAAATTTGTATTATGATTCTATGCTCATAATCTGATGGCATACTTCCATCGCTAAATTAAATATTATAAAAATATGCTGCAAATATTACAAAAGATTTCTACGGAAATTAAATAAAACTTAATAATCCATCGTACTGTTCAGCCAAAACTTAACAAGTACTTGCAATTCGATCAGGCTTCCTCTTAAGCAACAGAGCGAGGAAAGAAATGCAAACGACTGGTGGAAGAAACCACCCTCTTCCGCCTGGAACTCGGTTCATCAACCAAGTAACTGTAGGTTCTTATAAAAATGTATGAACGTGTTTCAGAGACCTTGTAGCCGAGGCCGCGCTAATTACGACTAAAGGATATATCGATGTGGATCGCGGGTTTTCAAGCGGGCCTAGGGATCGGGGAAAATGCACGCGTCGAGGAAGCGGATCTGAACGCCGCGCCGCGCTGCCACGTCGCTTTGATTCATTGCCGGCAGCTCGGAGAATTGCCGGTTACACGGCGGCCGTTTCATTTTTTCGATTCTATCTGCATCGTCGCGATAACAAATCTGTGCTCACGGCACCGGCGGCGTCGCGGCCAACGTTATGCACGAGGATCCCTCGGCTGATCACGCGAACCACCACCGGCAAATCGCAACGAAACCGCGACCCAGGACAGCTGCCTGGTTGCACGACCGCTACCAGCCGTGGCTCACGATCGACTCTGCACGCCTCTGAAATTACTATACCACGCCGTGCACCACCGGTCGAGATAAACGTCACGACACCGCAAACGCCGACCACTCACTAATAATTCATCGCTGCTCTTTGATCCTTGATATACCAACGTGTGGGGCAAGTTGTGGCGTGGCGCTGGGTTGAAAGGTTTGCACAGAGTGGTTTGTCGGATCGTTGGAGTGGTTGGTGTTTTGTGAGTTGTCGGGGCTTCAGTTCGTTGGATGCGGGTTGGAGGGTTGAGAATGTTTGGTTCCATCCTCGAAACGGTGGATCGAGTGAGTCTGCATAAATACTACTCGATCTCTTTACGCAGATTGATAATGTAATACGTTCTTGGACAATAGTTTTCAATTCTTAAAAGATAACAGAACATATTTGCGCATTGAAGAAATATACTTGACATATACTTATGTGTGGTAAATAATATTCTCGAGAAACGATAGATCGAGTGTAGAAGTCTGACTAGATACTACCTGATATCCTTGCGTAGGTTAGTTTCATTTATTTGGAATATTCAGCTGAGTTGAATCAAAGAGGAGATACAAATTTACTGATGGTTTATGACATTACAAGAGGTACTGATTGATAATGTATCACGTTTTTTGATAGCAAAATGTACTGTAAAGATCATACCGTTACAATATTATGAGAGTCAATAGAGGGAGCAGGAGAAAAGCAGTCATCAATCGATCAGAGCACACACAGTCTGCTTACACTGCTTCATATATTGCTGCTAAACACGATACGAGGTCTAAGACGAGTCTTCCTTCATCAAGTATCAAGCACAACTACGTCAAACAACAATTCACAAACTATGACTCCAACCGTTACAATAATCCAACAACTTCCGTCAGATTGCCTAACTCATCCAAACGACACCACACAATCATCGACGAACATGACGCTCTCAACCAATCCGTACCAACTTATCCACTCAACAACGAATACTGTCTATCCAAGAAAAGACTAAATAAAAATCAAACGACCATTAATATTCTCCGTGAAAGAACAACACCTGTACGAAGTGAACTCTGAAACACACCGCGATTCCCAGCAAATAGATTCGTGACGCAAGAAACATTCGCGACACCGGTAGAATAAGCAAATGACCAAGGTACGCTAATAGGAAGGTTCGGCCGGCTGGGAAGAAAGCGTGTGGACGGATGACCGATCGTGGCCATCCGTCAGAATTTTTACGGTATTTCGAGATAGAGGCGCCGGTTAATACCCGCGGATACACTGCTAGAAACACTGCTCACCCGTAATCCTGGCGATTTGTACGAGTCGTCCTCGAGCTGCTATCTAATTACAGGTACACGCGGCATATTCTAATCGCAGCCGCCAGGAGGGACGTCGGAACGCGCCGCGATCAATTTCGCGTTCGTTTCTTTTATTTTTCCTTCTGTTTTGAAATCGTTGAGTTGTCCAGTAGATTATACGTACACCTTGTACCTTGGAACCTGGTCGAGGAGTCGAACACCGTTATTGCTTCCGCGTTGTGAATTCTCCGTTTCGAAGGGAGTTTGTAGGAGATTTGTTATTGACATAGCTGCTGAATATTGAAATTGCTGGGGATTATTGCGGAAGTATGATAGTTTGAAGCGAATGGAGTATCACTTGATTTCCCTTATACAAGTGAATCGAGTCATACGTGGTCGGACTTTAGGAGGGAAGGATAAGAGGTATCCAAGAGTAAGTACAGATTCTATACTGCTGGTTGATAATGTGTCACGTTTTAGGATAAGTGTTCTTGGTTTTTGAAGGTGAAACAAGCATTACGTATATTTGTATAGTTTCTATCAATAGTAATTACTTTTGTTAAAATGCATAACCTCAAAAACCCAAAAACTGCGTAGTAAATGAGGTAATTATGATAACGCGTGTATGCGTCAATAACAGCGAGTGCGTTAAACTGGAGAATAAATGTACATATACGTATGACGAAAATATGTATAGCTGACGTATTTGTTTAAAAAAGCAAATTTCATTTATTGTTTATAATAAATGTATCACTAACGTAATATCCTGTGGACGTTAATAAAAATCCATATTTTTATCACAATCATTTAAAAAAGATGGAATCTAAATAGAAATTAGTTTTATGCATGCTTTGCATTGAATATTATACATATTTTGTTTTATTGTGTATATCCTGGGAATTTTACATCTTGAAACTTTTCATAAGTGCATAAATATCTGCAGTTTATTTGTTAAAATACACTGTATAAAAGTACAAGAAACAAAACATAGTTTCTTGTGGACATTTTTCTAGTCGCCCAAAGTTAATAGAAGCTATTCTAATTGATAACACTTAATAAATACCGTTCGAACATTCCGAGATATCGTTGTATCGAGGAAGTAGAGGGTGGAGGAAAACGATTCTGGAGACGAAGGGTAGTCGGTACGCAAAACGGGAGTGGTCTCTGGGGGATGAAAAGCGCCATCTTCCCATTAGACGCGAGATTGATTTTGCGAGAAGCTCCTTACTGTAACAGGCGGATCGGCGTTACCGCGCAGATCGCTAATGTGATTAAAATAATCCGACGATAATCAAAATACAAAGGGCCGGCCAATTTCGGACGAGCTTCATCCCCGTAATACCATTAAGATCGCGCTGCGGCGTCCATAGAAAAATAAGCCTTCCCCTTAGCGAGCAGATAATCGCTCGCACACTTTCCGAACGATTATTAATCAGTCTTCATGCTGTTCGATTTTTTATCTCTCCGTGACATCAACGCGAACGTGTTCTTTATTTTCCTTCCTGTGTTCTTTTCTTTTGTCAAAAGTCTCTGTTCCGTTTAAAGAAAATTGAAGAAAAGAATTGGATTGAACTTTATTGATTTTAAAGTTTTGTCATCTTCGACTAATTAGAGAATATTAGAATGTTATTAATGTTTTTTGTTATTCTTTGTTGTTTCTTAATTCTTTCACTGTGTAGCACAAACGAGATTCGAGGGAATTGTCAAATATAACATATCAGAAACATATCATAAATTTCATCATATGTAATTATTGGTTATTCATATTATTAATATTTATTTTCCATAAGAAGTTAAAAGCGCATATTTTTTATACTAGAAATGCAAGGAATCTTGACAGCAAAGAAATAATTATTTTCTAAATCGTTCATTCTAAATCCTTTACCTGTCAGAGGGGTAGACGCGTTTTACTAAAAAAAAAACCATAATTGAACATTTAAAAGTCGATTTGCAATTTAAGAAATGAAAGAAAACACGTAAAACAGGTGCACAAAGAAACGAAAGCGCTTCGTAAGTTCTTAACCGTTTCAACGACGTTGCATCCAGGGTTCGTTCTCGAAGTTTGTGTCTCGCTCAAGACATCCCCTGTCGTTTCCTTCGCTCCACCCTGAAGATCGGAAACTCGTAGTCGGATAAAAAGTTTATTTTAATCTATACAAATTTTAAGTCCTCTGCGGCCCTCCTGGCAGCGGTGCAAAGTGTCACGACGGGAAATAAGATCGACCGACCCTCGAACGGTCCCACCTCTCCACTCTCCTTCGTTCCTGCAAATCTCGCGTCTTTTTAGCTTGTACCTCTCCGATATCCCCTTGAAACTTTTTCTCGACCTTGTGGAAAAGACGATTCCTTGTACAATTCCTCCACCTGTTTTACCACAGCGCAAATATCAAACATGTCTTTGGCTGTCTTAAATAACTACAGAACTTGCCACTTAAATTAAAGCAATTTCTCATACGATTCCTTTGTCTGTGTTATTATAGTAACAATATCAAATTTGATCATCTTACAATTCTACAACTTGTTAGTTGAATTGCGATAACTCTTCGTACAACTCCTCCATCTGTTTTATAACAGTAACAATATCAAACCGACGGTTGCTCATCTTTCAATTCTAAAAATAGTCACTTGAATTAAAACAATTCCACGTACAATTTCTCTACCTGCTTCATAACAAACAATAAAACAATATCAAACAATGAGTAACTACATCAAACCTATCTTTGATCCTTTTACACTTCTGAAACTTGTCTCCCTCTAATGCAACACTTTAATTTTCTTCTAAAAAAATATTTTCAAAATGAGGTATCCAAGAAGTACGAAGGTTAGTTCTTTCTTTCCTCTTATATTTCCACGATCTTACGTATTACGTCAAACCAACTTCTACGATAGTCGACGTAATAGCTCATCGCTGTATCATCGATCGATCGAAGATCGAGCAAAGAACGCCGTTTCGATAGTCATGATGGTAATCGTCGCTAATCGTCCGAGCGTTTCCCACCGCCTCGATGAGCAATCGTCCAAGCTGCGTAATCATCGCGCGAACACGCTAGTCGTTCTTTGTCGCAACGTTCCTCTCGTTGCAAATTACACGCGCGCCTTATTATCTGGCAGATTCTCACGTGTCGTCGGCGAGAAAGTGATGTCCTGTACCGCGTCAGATCGATCGATATTCGCGCAATTAGGCGTTCGTCAGCTGACCAGCCTTTCGATGCGACTAGCAGAGACCTGACGGGGAACGTATTAGTTTCAATGTCTGTACATTTATCGACGATTATTATCTGGTATTCTAATAAGGTCATCGAGGTAGTATCTGGAGATTGTTATCTGGTTATGTTTGCGTAATTTCGATGCTAGAAACATGGTGATGATTATCCGAGAAGGAACGTTGAGTGTTTATTAAAGTTTCGGTTGTATCGTTATTTCGGATGGAGCAGGTGCGAGTGCCAGTGAATTCGCTGACGATATGTAAATATTTTAGATAGAAGTTTGTTATTACTGGCGAATGATAAATGGAATTAAGCCTCGTGTAGGTAACCGGATACTTGTGTCAGTTACAAATTTTCTAAATGTACTTTTATGGAGTATACTTTTATAATCGTACAAATTTACAGCACAATTTACGTTTCAAAATAAACAAATTCATGCATAAAATTTCAAGTATGTATTAGAGTTGCAAATTATTATTATGCTTTTGCTTATCGATTGTGACATATGGGTCGAAGAAATACAAAAATGAGATCCAATTTCGTTGTAAAATATTGAAAAATATGGAGTATATTTTCATTTATTTTGAAAATTGGAAGTTTTGATATCTGGACCCATCGAATATTTAGTTAGGGACGATTCCTGAGGTAGCTAGTATGTTACTATATAGAATTCATATTAGAACGATACACAGAGAAAGGGGAGTATACGTCACAAAACAAGGTTCACGGTATGCTTCATTAATCGCGTTACGCTGAATTATTGCGTTCGCAGTAATAAATCCTTCCGATGATTCCGGCGAGGAAAAGCGGGACTGCGATGTCTATTCTAAGTACGAGTCTATCGTACATCGTGATACATGAACTAATATCGTACTTAACGTTCCGAGACATAAACTAATTATTTTTAATTGGGTTTCGATCTTCGCACGCCATCCAGCTTTCTCTCGCATGTCGTCATTATTGATTACTAGAATCTCTTTCAACAAAATTATTTGATATATTATAATGACGATGATTAACTCACAAAATTTATGAAATTATAGTCTATTTAAAATTAAGCGGAATTCAAGGTTACTTAAAAAACAACTCCTTCCTTACATTTGTTTTTATTTTAATGATAGTAATTAGAAATCAACCCGAAAAGAAAATAGTCGCAAGTAATTGGAAAATTATCAGAGTAGGTCAACTAGAAGACAAAACGATACTTCGAACTAACACCGCACATCCAGTTATAAAACATTTTCCACGATCCATTTCACTTGTCATCTTCAATTCAGCTTTTCCTTGTAAACCTAGATCACACTCGGTCCAGAACGCACTTCCACGCGTAGTTTCAACCCCTACATCCTCTCTTAAGTCGTATCAGAAAGTAGTAAGCGGCACTTGTTCTTCGAAATTACAGTCCCGATCGTAAGTCTTAAAACGTGACTAGATTCCAAACGACACAAACTTCAACCTTTGAACAGAGGGAAAGAGTCAAAGAGGAAAAAAGAGCGAGCGAAGGGAAAAGGAAGGGGGGAGGAAATGGTGGCAGACTTACAGAAGGAGGATGGAAAAGGGTTCCGAGGTTGCAGTTAAATAAAACCGACAAAAATCTTCCCCGGGGAGAGCGCGAAGGGTCGTTTTTGGGTGGCAAGGCACGAAGACACCGGCCGATGGCAAACGGCTCAGACGGCCGCCATGTGTATAATAATGTTAAAGAATGTTAAATGTGCGAGGGTTTCGAGGGCCGCATACATTAGTTGTTAACAATGCTATAAAGGACACTCGGCCCGTGTCTCGCACCCCCACACGCGGCATGACCAGATTTACGATCGCTCCTTTCCGCGCCCGATTCTTATGTAACGTTCCTCCGCGACATCGAGGGTGCAAGCCGCCTGCGGATCGCTTATGAATGAAAATATTATTTGAATCGCCTGCCCTCTCGCAGTTTTCTGCCGAAAATTTGTGATTCTTCGAGAAGAGTTTCTCTTTCGATACAGCTTGAACGAAATTATAGACATTTCTTATAGTGTTTGAAGGATGAAGGATTTTAGGTAGCAGAATTTTATTGCAATGTTGATGTGTGAGAGTGACATGTTAAACTGATTGTTATGAAGTTTCAATTTCAGGAAGCTTCTAGCTCTTTGTGATTGTGTGTATGATGTGGATGTTTATGTAAATTTATATCTTTATGAATACAACCGAAGAAATGGAATTTAGATAGAGATCTGTTTCATCGTTTAAATATTGTAACGGGTACTTTATTCTGAATATTTTACACGTTTTCGTACATTGTGTGAAATCTGTATACTTTTACGTAGTTAAATTTTCCGCAGAATGCATAAGCATCCACAGGAATTCATTTTGAAAAGTGCTTCAAATGTTTGTGGTTGATGTTTGGGTATCGTGGTTTACTTGTGGATACAACTTTGATAATATGCAAGTGTTTGGAAGCATTAGTCATTCTTAAAGAAGTCTATTTTACGTCCATCTAAAATTAGATTTGAGAAACAATACTTATAAAACAAGATCATTTTCCAACCAGAAAGATTCTGGGACTTGTTGCCAGCTTTGTCTTGTCTGACTACGACGGATGTTCCTACTGCAGCATGCAGCTGCTCTGACAGCGTCTCTGTTCACTTTTACATTACAATAATTAAGTTTTACGTACATATAGGCATCCAGAACATGATATCAACGATCAATAATAGTCAAGAGTCACTTTAATAACAGTTTCTTTTAACAATAATATTAATATAATTCCATATTATCAAATTGAAGAAAATTCAAATTTCATTACCTTCTTTGTACCATCTCTATTTTTCTTCATTCGATTAAAAATATTTACCCATTATTTCGTAACAGTCTGTACAGTATAATTTTGCTTAAAAGAAAACTAACTTTAGTTAAGAAATACGGGAAGCTTCAAATAATTCAAATTATCATGAAAAATGGAAAAATGTTAGATAGGATACTTCAACTAACAGTATATTTAGCGCGATAATTCAAAGTAACGATACATATGTTCCAATGTCCTTCACCGTAAATTGTCTAAGAAAGTATGAACGCCCTGTTTCGTGCTCATATTGAGCATAGTCGGCCATAATACACGAAGACCTTGACGGCTAGCTCACAGTCAGTGACGGTACACAGAGATCGGTTCGCGGCTGCCGAGCACAGCTCGTAACAGCAAAAGGTTTAGCAAGAAAGAAAGGGAGGGGGCGCGGTTTCGCGAGAATTTCATTTTCCAGGCTAATTGGCCGCGCCACACCGTGGCCTAGAGTAAATTATGCGGGGCGTCGTTTTGTTCGGATTAAATGGAAAAGCTCGCATCGAAGACAAGAAAGAAGAGTGGGAAAAAGAGAAAGAGAATTGCATTACCGTAATAGATGTAATTCATCGTGGCCGGCGGCACTTGACCACGCAGCATTTCCTAAGCAACCCCACACGCGCTATAACTTATCACCCTTGTCAACTCGTGCAAGCTGCAACCCTTGTGATAATTGTTTAAACCGACCACTGGCCACCCCTTTTAGCAGAAAGGACCGAGGCCGGTCGCTCCGGGCGTCGCGCGTTCGTGTATAAACTTTATGTACTTAGAGGCAAGCGTGTAGGTACTTAATTACGATTAAATTACTCCCTTTAAAACCCGTGGCGAACTTCGAAGGCAGGCGCTACGCCCGATAATAAATCGCCGAAAGGTGGACGCTGGTCTTGCTCGTCCCGTCGCGGTTACAGAAATTCTTCGCGACGAAAGGTAACTTTCTTCCTTCTTCTCTATGACTACATTTCGTACACTTGTGCAAATTCATATTTTGAGAGTAAACATGCCTATAGAGGCTCACAATAGTATTTGAATATTTACTGTGAAAAAGTTTTATGTCTGTATTGTATGTGCTAGATAATACATTTTGAAATTTATTTAATAGTGAGACATGGTTAGTAACACTTAGTAATATATATATAATAATACAATCATGCACAATAATATATTTATACATTTTTAATTATTGCGTAAGTTCTATGTATTTTTACACTATGTACTTTAAATCTCCCAACAAATCTAGCTGTAAATTTTCCATTCGTAGTTATTCATTAAGTATAATGATATGTACTAGCAAATAGTTTTCCTACGATATTTGTTTCCATGTTGTAAAACTTTACACAGATGTGTGTTTGCTACGAATCGTTATGCAATATTTTTGGACAATTTCATGTTTTTTGGTTCGTGTCCTACATTCATGTCAGTATCATATACAATATCACTTACGATCAAGTCGATCAATATCATCATTTAATTTTTATATTGCGACACTTGACATTGGCCATTCTCTTTCTACTAAATATTTTACCTGTTCAGAAGAGAAATATCATCTCTCAACTTTAAACTGAGAAAGTACGTAAAGATATCGTCGTAGAATAAATCGAAAAATAATAGAAAGGAAAAAAGAATAAGAACGCTAGTCTTGTATCTCCTGCTCGAAAGCGAACATGAAACGCGATGAATAGACTTTAGACGGCCTCCAAAAAATATAGCAAGACAAGAACGGGGGCGATAGAGAGCGCGCTAGAAAGAAATGGAATAAGAAAGAAAGAAGAGAGAGGAAGGTTGGCTCGCGTAACGAGAGAAACGAGTCAGGCTGGAACACTCGAACGGTAAAGCGAAACGAGGCCGGACCAGGAAGCCTCGGAGGAGCGAGAGCGCGATAGCAAGCAAATAATAGGGAAATGATTTGCTCCTTGTTAGATAAAGGACACTGTGAGGGGACTCGCGAAAAGAAATATTGCCCCGAATGAAAGGAAGTAGGCGAACGAAGAGGATCGAGCGGCGCTCGGCCCCCGAGGGAGGAAGCGGATCCTTTTTCCTTGTAACCGCTCTTCTTCTTCGGCTAGGTCGTGCCAGGTCATCCGTGTACGCATTCTGCTCGATTAGCAGCTAAATAGCGCCCTGTGTTTCTCTTTCCGATGGATCTTGTACCTTTCATCTAGGTTCATTATATGCTTCATCTTATACATTGAGCCTTTCTGGATTTCTTAAATTTTTTTTCAGTCAAAAATTCACTCCTCAGAACGAAGGAATTTAAATCTAGTACATGATAAGCTGGTGAATTCGGTAGTTTGTTCGAATAAGAAAATATTTTTAAAGAATTGATGATTATGAAAGTAGAGATTGTTGAGTTTACGGTTTCCTTAAGTGAATTTAGATTTGGTAAATAACACAGTGCTGAATTTAGTAACTTATTCCAATTGTTTTTGAGAAATTCAATATAAAAATTATAAAATATCTATAAAGAAGTAATGGTTAGAAATATAGATTTTTTCAATGGTTTTTCGTTGAACTGATTTGAACTGACGGAATTTGAATCTGGTAGATGATAAATCGACATGTTTAAGGACAGTTTTTTCGAGACGTGTTCTTAAGTGGTTCAACGTGTAGTATTGTTAAAGAATCGATGTTTACAGGAGAAGTACAGGAGTTGAAATTGTTATATCATGACGTACAGGGCTGTTAGCTAGGAAAACACGATGGAAGTTCGATTTTCGTCCAGTCACGTTTCATCACTCCGATATCGTGTCCCATCTTTTGCTGCTTATTCCAATTCATTATTTTAACATCGATCCGACGATATCACAGCAAACCCAACGATAATCAATAATGGACTGTTCACGTAATTACACAAACGTTTAATATTCGTTGCTTCCACAACATTTTTAAAAAGTTCTTCCAATTAAAGTTTCCAATTATTCATTGCGAAAAGAGATTCCAAAGGATTCTAATTTCTTCATGACAGTGGAGTCTTCGAGTCGATTCAACTTTTAATTAATTCTCACGGAGAATCTTCTCGATTTTTTTTTAACATTCGAGAACAACATTCCACGGAATATCGACTGCTTTCAAACTTTCAATTCTTTCCATACCTTCTCCTGGATTATACTTTGGAAGAATTATTCCTATTTTATTTCTTATGGAGTAACAAGAAGCCAAAGACTTTGTGTAGAAACTTGGAAGCTCTACTACTTCGACAATTTTATTTTATAAAATATATTCTTCTAAAACTTCCAATGTACTTGACGTTCTTTCTCATAGTATACTCATCCTAGAAAAAATGTTCCCATTTCGTTCCTTATGGACTAATTACAAATTAACGATTACACTAAAAACTTCCCTGAAAACCCAACAATCTTGACATTTTTTTATGATTTACGCCATCTTTCACATTATACTCTAGAAATATCATTTCCATTGCAATTCTTATGGACAAACAAGTAAACTAACAAACTAGCTGGAAAATTAAAAAGTTTCAAAGATTTGCAATAAATTACGATTTCAGTAAACGACTTCGTTCAGATATTTCATATTTCACATTATTCTCAGACTCCCAATATTTTCTACACTCTCACTATATATACCATATTGTACTATACTATACTATACAGAAATATCTTCTATACCTTTCGTGAGCAACGAAAGCGTCAGTAATCTCCCGCAAAGATTTTCTCCCTTTTCCAGCAATTTCACGAAGCTCGCACGAACTCCGATCGTTTTCCAGTAAACTCATGACAGGTGCTTAGCGACGCGTTTCCCAGAACCGGCAAATCCTTGATTAGATTCACGAAGCGGTGTGTTTAGTCGGGTTCGAAAACAAGCCTCGAATTCGTGTAACGACGAAAACAACGAAAAACAGAAGAGCGAGGGAAGGGGGTGGAGGTGCGAGATTCTGGGAACGAATCGGCCGGCATTTCTCCGCTTGGCCGAGCGAAGGGTTGACTCGTGGGATGGTGAGGAGCGTAGGTGGAGGTCGAGGATAGGGTATGCATGGCGGCGGAGAGTCCGGTAGCGATCATCAATCAGAAAGGCAGTCAGCCGTCCGTCGGTTGGTCGGCTGGTCAGCCACGTCCAACGCGTACGGAGTTTCGCGCGAGGAACGCATCTACCTACGAATCCGCGAGTCATGCTTCGACTACCGGGGCCCCTGACAATCGATCCGTGCCGCTAACCTGCGCTCCTCCGCTTCTTCTTTTCCTATGTGTCGGTGAACAAAGAGGGAGACGGAGACGGGTTAGGGGAAGTTCGAGTTCCGAAGGTTTTACGTTGTTTGAGAGTTGGATTTGTATATTGCTTTAGGTGTAATCGTGTGTTCCATCCTATCGCTTCGTTCAGCTATTCGAATTTCAAGTTTGTATACAGGATTGCGGTTTCGTGGAGTTCTACTCGGTTCGTTTGTGTTTGACACTTGTAAAATTTGATTAAGATTATTGCTGACTTTTGAATAGCACTTTATAGTTCATCTTGGTGTTTAGTTGCTTCTATTTTGCGATAGGTATTCCTAGTAATACATGGATCTACAGATTATACTTTTGTTAGTATTAGATTTATTCGAGCTTTTAAGTGGTTCTACTATCAATCTAAACGAATTATAAGTTTCAATGTCCTCAGATATTTCAAACTACTTAAACAATATCCTTTATTAATATCATGATCTGTATATAATACGACTTTCCTTTATATAAATTAATTTATAGCCACAAATCGAACCTTTGGGCGACTCTAACAGTTTTCCTCCACATTTACTATTTAAAAGAAAAAAACACACAATGTCGAATTACATATCTTTCACGGAAAAAGTAAACCTTCCTTTACATTTTACATCATCGGCTCCCATCCTACTCTCAAGCAACCTTACCCTTCGAGAATCCTCTTTCAAAACGCCATCATATCAAACACAGGGCCCTTCAAGGTGATCACGCTTCGATAATTAAATTACGAAACACCCTCGCTCCCCTTTTTTATACTCTCTCTGGATGGTTCATGTTGCATGACTTTTTATCGGTGGCCTGACATTTTCTAAACAGAATAGCTCGGTATTCTGGACATGACCCGTCACGACAAGCCGAGCCAGCCGCTGGGAGATCTTTCAACGCAACCATCGGCTAATTACCCCAGACAATCCCCTCTCCTGCCACTGTCACCCACCCCCATGGCCATGGTGCGCGTCTCCGTTTCTTCCTGGAGGCGGCGGCGTTCGCAGCGTGGCGCAGTTTCCGCGAAAGAAAAGACGCGTAAGAAGGGAGCGCGGCTAATGTTCCTTAAAAGTAAAGTGTTTATAATAGTACCCGCTTGTAACCTCGCCGACGATCGCTGCTAAGTTGATTTTAAAGCCACCTATTCCACGCCATGCTCGATTCTTCCTATTGTTTGGTTCCTTTCAGAGGAATCACAAATTGTCTCGGGCTTTTATCACCCTGTTGTCATTTGTATCTATCTTGAACTCCGTGAAGAAGTCCGAAATAGTTATACATACGGTACTTTTTCATTTAGAGGCTCTTTATACTGGTTTTTGTATTTCGTAATTTTTTGGTAGTTTCTTTCGAGTGATATTCTTTAGGAAACTCCACCGTTCTTAGATAGTGTAAATAAGTAACAGATAATACATGGTCACGTACATGCATAGATCGCGAATATTCACGGAACTTCTATATTTTTATAAATGCAATTAAAAAGTGGGATTATGTTAAATAATATAAGTGAAAAATAAGAAACAAGTAAAGTCGATGCAATTCCTACTTTCTAAATACAACTATGCAGAAATACTTGGGACTTAAACAGACATTTGTCTGATTCTTTAAATTTTGTGATAAATACTTCGCATATTACGTAAATTCTATCTTATAAATGGCAGAAACACCCTCAATCTAGTGATCAATCGTACTCGTTCAAAATATCAGTTTATTTTCCAAAATATCAATCTATCATTTTCACTATCAGAAAGAACCACAATTTGAGTCACAATTTTAATATATTCTAAACTTTAAATGAAAAACTAAACTGAACTACACTATCTCAGAAACAATTTTCCAAGCCAGTATTCTACATCCACAAAAACTATCTTCTGCTCTCTTTTGGCTCGACTTCCTGTCTCGCTGGAACTTCTGCATCCCCATTCAGGATTGACAAAAGGAATAGCCGCTATCGCTCGCGGACCTCCGTCCTCTTTCGCTCGTTGTTTCCTCGTGTCAACGTCCTGCACGCAGCACCAACGACGAATCAAACGGCCATCAGAGCAGGCAGGGCCTTTGAAAGCGGCGCTGTCGAGCGAAGGCGGTCAGAGGAAGGGGCTTAACACTTTGATCGGTGAATGACTGGCGACTTTGCATTATGAAGCTAAACTGTTCGCGTCGAAGAAGCGCGCGGACTACGCTCCCGCGAAGTCAACTTTTTATCGCGCTGTGAGGCCCGTCGCGGGCAACAGGTTTTGCACGATCCTCGGGGACACGCTAGTTTCTCGATTACCCTGTTTTAAGCGCACCTCTAACCAACCTATTAAACTAAAGATTCTTATAGGTTTGAATCCAACAGGAAGATCGTCTTTATAAACAGCGACGCTTAACGGTTATATCTTAGTGTATCTTGAGATGTCCTGGACTTTTGGTAGCAAACACTGGTTAACGTGCTATCCCAGCGGAAATTCTACGTTTGCTACTCTCTCGTTAAGATTGACGCTTGAATAACTGGCAGAGTTCCAATCATATGGGAATGATGGTATTTGGTTGTTTGGGTTTCAGCTAGTTTTGTATTTTGGATGCGGTGGAAGGAAAATGATTTGTTGATTTTCGAAAGCGTACTTTGTATGTCGTCGAGTAATAATATTTTACCTTGTACAAGGTATACTAGGTTTCTGAGATTTTGACATAGGTACCGCTGGAGACAATTAGAAAATTGCAATTACGAATGGTTCTATTATATCAGTTAAATGAATAAAAGACAGGATGTCCTATAAGCTTGATAGATTGATATGATTTTGGTTTAAAGACACATTAAAAGTAAAATTATATTAACATAAGGAATGAGTATAAAAGTCCACGTTACATTCTCTAATTATTTTGAGTATTAAATGTCTTGTAGATATATATTTTCACATATGTTTCAAACTTTATCAATATAATCACGATAGTCGAGTTTCATTACAGCGCTAATAAAATTTTAAAATGTTTCTTATAAGACACGCAATAATATAGTCAAAAAGAATATTTGCAAGTGTTTGAATACTTTCGTGAGCAGCTGTAGCTACTCTCCGGCGTATTCGTTGGAACGTTAGTTCGTCAAAAAACTCTTTCTTCCATTCCTCCGTGATTAGCGAAGAAACATCAGAGTCTTCCCACCATGAGACCACCAAAAGTGCACAGGACATCTTCCATAATCGTTGTCAAAGAAAAACAATACCGTTCATGGTCCAGTATCGACCAAACGAGCCGCGAGCTCGAGAAATCGTCGGGAGTCGTAATCTCCGCTGAGAATCACGGTTTTTTTCTTGAGAAAGTCGCCTCGTGAACATCGGCAGCGATATCAGCCCCGGCCTTTTTGCCGTCACGCCGAGGAATCTTCTTTTCTATTCCCGTTCCTTCGCGCGAGTCTCGTTTTATATTAAAAATGAACTGTCGCTTCCAACGACCAACGCAGACGGGGATTCGACTGTAGCGGCACTTTTATTTGATAAATCGCGCTACGATCTTCTCCGTCGGTCATCTGAATTTCTGATGCATTATTTTCCCCCGGTAGCACCGGCTACGTCGAATCGCGCTCGGGAAGGCCGACCAGAGGGTGGAACTCGACGATCCACGCACGCTGCTCTCTGATCTCCCTCGTCGATTCGATGGGGGACGATTTGGAAATCGATACCCGCTAGTTTAATCGTCGTTATTCCATTGTTTACTGTAGGAAAATTAGGTACGTTTTTGTAGTGACCAAGGAAGTGGATGTTAGAAAATTAGAACTTCAGCACAATGTTTGTAGTTTGGAAGCTGTATTTTCATTTAACAGCAAAGGAAAAGTAGGCAAGCAGTGATAAGTTAAAAAAATTATGTAATACCGAGGTTTAATCGTTCTTTCAGTGGAGTACGCTTTTGCTGTGACCAAGATAGTGGAAGTTGAAAAATTAGCGGACAATGTTTATAGTTTGGAATCTCTGCCTTTGCTTAAAAGCAAAGGAAGAACATGTAAAAAATAACGAATTCAAGAGTTGTATGAAAAATACCTATGTTAAAAAATACATTATGGTTGACGACTGGGGGAAAAAGTGGCAAACGGTACACGAAGAGGATTTATGTAAATTGGAAAAAAAATAAAGTAATCTGAACATAGTGGAAACACAAGAATAATAAGAAGTATGAACAAAGTGTAGTCACAAAAGTATAATTTACACGGAAAATATACAAGCGAAATCATAAAAGATTAGAGATTATAAAGAAAGAAGATATAATTAGACATTACAAAGGGAAATTATTACATCAATGATTATTTTCTCGCCGACATGTAACGATGTAACTCTGTCAACACTCTGATGCATAAACCATCGAAGCAGAAGTTACTATAGAAACTACCTCGAACACTAAAATCGAAACGCTAGATCGAAAAATGATCAGATTCGCGGTAATTAACATTCAACCGAAAGTGTTGCTAAGTAAACAATTAATAATTTGTTTCCATTGTCGCACGAGACCGAGACGAGTTTTGGGCGCGTCGTCCACTCTCATCCATCATAGTTCTCGTTCCCTTTGCATCGCTGACTTTCCGCGCGTTTCTCTCACTTTTTCGTCCGAGCTTTTCCGTGCTACTTCGCGAAACCTGCCAACGGTTAAACGGTTTATAAACAGTCCCGGTCCGGCGATTTATTAGCCAAGGGTTGCTCAAAACCAACACCAAAAATGCGCTCGCGTGCTTATACTCCCTCCTCTTCCTCTACTTTTATGTAATTTAGATGAAATAAATGAAATATTCTTCTTATAGTTATCATATACTTATAATATGTGATTTGTATATGTAATTGATGTATATAAATAGAAGAGGTTAATAGAAGAGATGGCTTCACTGGATTTTTTTGGTATTGATTCATCCTCCAATGAGTACTATGCTTTGGATATTTTATATACTTTGGCATATTATGTGCAGTCTTCACATCCTTGCATCTTTAAATGTCCCATAGGTGCATAAACATCCGCAGTGTACTAATTGCATGCAGATTTCTATTAAATTCCCTTCCGTATATGACAAAATTCTGGTATTGTATATTCCATTACAATCCAACGATTTCGAATAGATAAATGAAAATTGTATGCAACTTCCCATCGCGAAAGCATGATTCACACCACTCGTGGAACCCGATGTAATCGGTGAAATTCAGCGAAAGTGTGAATAGCAGCGTGTAATTAAGAGAGAAGCATAGAAAATCAAGCACCGTTTAATATGTCCTCAAATCTGTCATATTGCAGCGTTTAAAGATTCTGTTTCTTTTAAAAATGTAGAAGATAAACACTAATTTTTTTTTAAATATAGAGAGAGACAAGGGAAGTTTCCCTCGCTATGACTATTTTTCTTTAAGGAATATCTATCCTCGATTTACGAATAACTACAGTAACCGAAGGAAAAACTTTCGGAGTTATTCACCGGCGTCGCCGTTTTCTGCGAACGAAAATATGGCTGTGATGTCCCCGTTGCCTTGGAATATTTCCATGAACTTATTATTAAAGCTAGCGATCGTGGTTTGTCTTAATTTGCAAACGATTTGCATGCATGCCAAGGAAAATACAATACTACAGTACAATGTTTCGACCTTTATTCGAGACTAAGATGAAAAATTTAAGAACAACCCTTTCGGAATAAAATGTTGTTCCACGAGTTATTGGAAGTAAAATCTTCTTGATAGAAAAGTATTCCTGACATCGGAAGGCTTATAAATTCGCAATAAAGTCCTGAAAATACTGTATTATGCATAGTTTTCTGTATTTATCAAATTCTTCGAAAAAATTGCGATTTTTCCGCTTTTCCATCGAACCCCTAAAATTACCATCGTTTCACAAATATTGTCACATCATCCTAACACGTTCTCGCTTAAACCAGTCTTCCAGAGGTTCTAAAAAATTCTGTTCCACTTTATCAAACTACTACAAATCACACTTATTACAAAATCTCCAATAAACGAGCGATTTACATCGCCAACCATCGAATATTCTTTTCGAAAAATCATTCGCGCACCACTATATCCATGCTGCTATTATTTACATCTCACTAGCAGCGATCCCTTCTGATCAGATTTCCGCCGGCACTTTTCCGCGATTCATCAATCTTCGACAGGGGTTGTCGAAACATTTTTATCGAACAACGTTCATTCGAAACATCGGAACCGAGCTACGGACAATAAAAGGAACAAACTCAGGGCGAGAACGCGAGAATCGAGCGAGAATCGTATCCTGGACACTTTGATCCACGCGACGCGAGCAGAAAGCGGCACGAGACGAGGCGGAAACGGAGACGACGAGGGTGAAACGGAATCGGGAAGGAAGAGGGCTGCCATGGGCGCCCCACGCTTTTATAGCGGCCCATTTGGCGCAACAACGAGCGTGGAAAGTTCTTTTAGTGTCGGTCCACAGATTCCCCGCGCCGAAATATGCGCACGATTATGGGGTTCCGGATTATCAATTTGTTATACCGTGTTTATTATTCAAGCACCGGTTCCACGCAGATGTGGAGTTCCTTGTTATAACGTGGTATCTACGTTGCCGATTCCCGTTTTTACGGACGTTTGCCAAGTGTTAGAACTGCAGTAACTGTTATCGTAAATTTGTTAGGGTGTTTCTTCTTCTTATAGGGTGTCTACTGTAATTTTATTTGTTGCAGATTTATAGTACAGCCTGTTATTTTATCGAGTGGTTTCGTTATTTGATAAAGTTGAGTGTTACTTTTTTACTGAGTTATCTTTGACAATAAGATTTTCTGGAATTAGAAAATCATCTCAGAATGTCTTGTTGAAAAATTGCATTGAATTCTATAGAAATTATTTTGATTAAATATACAATATTTTGAAAAAATTACGCGTGATTGGAGTTGTGTATTTGAAGAAATACTTGACATGTATCCATCTAATATTCTGACAAGATCGAATTACTTTTTTGCTGAATTAATTTAGAACAGGAGGAATTCAAATCGGTGTCTTTGACAACAAGAATGCTCAAGAAATCTCCCCTCTGATACGAGTCGCTGAAACTTTTCGATTCTACTTTGTACAGCATTGTAGAGCAGCTGATAAGAAGAGCTCACGAGGATTTACGTCGGAGGATTGAACTATCATTCGATTTTATGACCGAACGAACTACCCTGGCCTTCTGTTTTCCACGATTCAGCCACCCACGATCTTTCCAAATTTAGAAAAATCGAATTTGACAGAAACCATCGTCTTCCTTTCTCTGGTATAACGAAACAACGAGTATTATCATTTTGAGTTAAATCAAACTATATTTTCTTAGTCGTTTCTTTAATTGCGTGTTCAACAACGTTTGAAGAAATTCGATGTTCTTTTTCAAACGCGTGCTTTATCCCTCGGTTAAATACGTTCTCCGTGATATCATAGTCTTAAGAGCACCCCTCTGCTTCTCTTTCATCTTTCTTCTTTTTCTCTTTCGCCGAGCAAACGCAGTGGCTTCTAAGGAGCTTGCTGGCTGGGATTTCCTAGGAGAGTTATCTTTAATTCGCCGCGGATTTACTTGCCAATGAATCTTTAAATTAGATGCTCCTCTCTCTTTCAACCGTGCTTTCCTCTTTCCGAGACTCCTAATCGTTCAATCACCTTTATCACCGAATCGACTGAAACCTCGGCTACCTTCTTTCGCCAATATCTCTTCTCTTCGATTTCACGTGGTTCTTATTTCGATGCTGATTTGCGTGTAAGTCTACTGGTTACGTACAGTGCACTATCAGTTTTCTAACATATTTATTTTGTATGTGAGTTTCAACAAAATTTCGTTGATGAAAATTTTTATTTTCATCGATACAAAAAAAAAAAAATTTTTTTCTACTTTCCTAAAAGTTCAATATACTAACAACAAGATTGTAATCGCGTGTGGCAGTTGTAAGTATCCTTCATCTTATTCGATTTCAAATTTTCGAGAAATATCCACCATATGTAAAATTTAGACTCTGAAACAATAATAAAAGCGGCCCTTTCTCTCTTTCAATATCACATTTAAAAGTAACATTCAATACGTATAAGATTTCAATACTTGAATTATAATAGCATCTGTCCCAAACATCTTACTTCCTTTTTAATCTTACATTTAAGAAAAGTCCTCAATCATTGTACGCAAGATTTAGACACTAGAACTAACTACGCGTCACGATTCCAAATGTCCTTCTTCCTTTTCAATCTAAAATTTCCTTCCATCGCACGTAATCATAGGAGCTTTGAACATCCTCCCTCGCTTTCGATCTCAAATCTAAAAAATCCCGATATACGTAAATCTTGGACACCAAACCTATAATCCCAGCTGCAAATAGATATCCACTCTCCCTTTCGGACATTTTAAATTTACTATTACAATCCCCAACCGAATATTCAGGCACCAATCCATCCGCCTCCAAATCTTCATCCGAAAATTTCAATTAGAAGCCTCGCCGGCTGGAGTGTTCCTCGAGCACGAGGCACGTCCTCTTCTCAAGACAACCCCAGTTTCCTTTCCGTGTGCGTCACCGTGCTCGCATTAAATTCCAATCTGTAACATCGACGTGCGTTCGTTTCCACGCTTTAGGCTACGTTCTAAGAAAATGGGAAGGGTGGACGACGTCTGATTAGACGAGTTATTCGGCAGGGGCCGCAGGGGGCGCGCGAGGAGCCGGCAACCGATGATGGTTTGCTCGGTAATTCTTGCCGGATCCATGGCTGGCAAAAAAGGCCACGGATCCAACGATGTTTTTCACGATGGCTTGTTCGAGGCGTCTCATCAGTCACGTCGCCGGCTAGCAAAGCGGAGGCGCCAGCTCAGAAGACTCTCCTTCGAAACGCCGATGTGTCAATTAATCCCTGCATCCCCCGGGATACGACTAGGCTAGAGGCTGGATTATCATTACCCTCCTTGCTATCTCCTTCCCAGGATGTCCCACCCTGCCGATGAGACACGGTATCTTCCTCCTGCGCCGACGGAGATGTTGTCTTCGTGGCAAGGAGACAAGCTACTCGTCGTCACCCCTTTTCTAATTAATATCATCGCGATACTCGCGGTGTTCGCGCGATTGTTCCATGGCTTATTTGAGAGTCGTGTGGTGGTTTCGAAGAATCTCTTACGATAGAATTTGATAGGAAGTGGTGTGGTTGAAGAGACGTGTTAAAATTATGCGAACGTGTTGATGAAGAGTGGATTTTGATGAATGTATATGTTCGGTTAGTTTTCGTATCAATGTAGTTATGAGAAATGATGATTAATGGTGCTGATGAAATTTTCTATGATACGGTCAATTTTAACTCATGTCGGTAAATCTATGAACAGAATTGAAGAAATACACTTCAACAGAAATTTGTTTTGTCTTAGATTGTATAGTTTTTTTATATACGTTTTGTGCAATTTTTCGTCTTCAAATTTTCCATAATTGTTTAACATTCATAGCTTAGATATAAGTTTTTATTATTTCATCAGGAGAGATTATTTGAAGCGAAATTTTTTATGAAATTGCTATATGAAGTATGAATTTTCAAAAGTCTAATTAAATGAACGACAATCGAAGTTGTGATCTAGTTAACAACGGAAACAATCTGAAGAAACTCGATATAATTCTTCAGTTAGATTTCCAGGTTGTTAAGAGCTATAAACGCAGTACATTGCTTGACATTTCGTTGCATCTCCGCGATCTAACATTGTTGTCTAATTATAAAGTCCATGACTATGAAGTACATGCAAACAATGAAAATATACTAACGAGGGAAAGTCTCCCAGAAGGAAACAGGAAAGTGCACAGTTAAATGGGTCTCGCTGAAAGGATCAAACAGAAAGCCTTTCCCCTTACAGAAATAACAAATCTTTTTCGATTCAACTATTTGTCGTCGCCACTCTCTACATAACTATAAAATCTTAACAAACTTACTTCACCTTATCTCATAATTTTGTTCTACCTAAGTAATTAATGAATTAGACTGTTGATGTTTATGCAAATTCATATTTTGTTTCAAATGTAACTAATCTACCTAATCTGACCTACTTGATTCTGTTTCGTTCATACACCACTGACCATTCCTTTGAGTTTTCTAAATGTTACTAACCTAAGCAGAGATTCATTTCGTTTACAAAATATTATTACGACTATCTGACAGTTACAGTGTGAAATAACAAAGTCAATGTGTGTCGTGATATTCAAAATATTTATTCATCGATTGAATAGAAAGAATAGCCCATTGTATTTGAAACTTACATTAAAGGGAGTATCATAAAAATTATTTAGCAGTATCTTATAATTATATTATTAATAAAAGACTACGTTAGGTAAGAGAAAACCAATCCTCTAATAGTATTATAACAAATACATTACCCTGAATATTTTGTATAATTTTACATATTATGAGTAGTCTTTACACTTTTCCACACCTAAATTTTCCACAAATGCATAAAAATTCGTAGTCCACTTATAACTAACTTCATCTCTACCCCAAACATTTTACATCTTAAAATTTCCACATAGAACGTCGGGTCATCGGGAAGGGGTGTCGTCCAGCGTAACGATAAGGTCCGGCAAGAGAGGGTTCGAAGGCAAAACGCGGCCAGGGGGAGGCAAATAGAGTGACAGAGAAAGGGAGAAGAGAGTAGATAGAGACGACGAAGAGAGGATCGGTGGCAGAGAGCAGGCCCCGTGAGTTATGGCCGTCCCGACGCTCTCTCCTGTTGGCCCTGGGCTCAATTTACAGATGATTCCGCGTGTTACCGCCTGGCCAACGACTGGTTAACCTTCCTGCCGAACACTTAATCTTCCGACGTGTCCCGCGACCGAATCGGCCCGCGACTTTCCACGGATAACCGAGCCGACGACAGAGCAATGGCCTCGAGATAAATGGAAACAGAACACGGTGCCTGTTTTGGCTCCGTTTGGCCCATAAACTACTGGCCACCCCTTTGATCACGGTGGCGGTGCGCGACCTTGCGTCGAACAACCGCGTCAGGGTCCTCCACCGTAGATTTATTGGTCCTCGATGGGACGACAATAGCCAACAAGTTGCTGGAAATTGGATCGTGATTCTACTCTGCCTCCTGTTTACACTAATACTACGTCAACTGGACGGAATTTTACTTTTACTAAACAAGGATCTTTCTAATCAATTTACATTATTGAATTCTATTAAGCACATACTGTGATTGCGAAACAGTCATTGTCACTATATTTTTCTGATGAGAATTTGAAATTTCGTTTGGATCAACCTGCATTATTGAATTCTATCAATTTACATCTTGAAGAGGTCACTGTTATTACGTTCTTCTTATGAATCTTGGAAATCAGGACATGTTCTGATATGGTACTTATAAATGGGTGCATCTCACGCATATTTGACGGAGATAAGAGGCACTTGGGATTTATTAAAAATATTACTATGCTTCGTCATATTAATAATTTAAAATAATTAAGGTTTATTGGGAATAGTTATGAAGAATTATCCATCCAAAGCAGTATTTATCTTTCTTTTCTTCTATAATTTCGTTTGAAGAATTTGGAGAAAGCACAGACTTTAACAAAAGCTTCGTTCAATGCTTCGAGAAGAGACTTCATGGAATCATACCATCAAAGTCCACATTTCGCAATTCCATTAATTAATTAACCAGAACGTCACGATGACACAAACAATAAGTCAATTACACCGCTATCGATGCTCATTCGTAACACGATCCTTCGGAATTACACCATTTCCGGTTGCACAATTGGAAGACGGCGATTCGTAACAACACAGGAAATTGCGTTAACGTCAAATACAACGTCCTTGATAACAATTTTTCCTCGAGTGTTAAACCTTTCGAATAAAGATCCCAATCAACACCCAGCAGTTAGAATAAACAGAAAACACATCTAACTTTGTGAGAAATTCGACAACCATGACCGCGATACACCAAACTTCATTATCATCAAACCATCCACAAATGTTGAACACAACCTGGCGAAAAAGCTAATCGACGTTGACCGAAACCTCGAGTAAACCAGAACGAATGACACAGTGGTCGAAGACACCGGATTCCAAATTCTCCACAGCATGTGAACGCGATGATTCTCGGAAGGCAATAATTCACCCTCAATTGAAAGAGTTTTCGGAGGGCCCGCATGTGTTAGCCATCGGTCTATCGATTGTCTGTGCGGCAGGCTCACGTTTCGCCAAGCGATACATCATAATTTGCCGGCGAATGTTTACGAATGCTTGGGAAACGCGCGGTTTTCGCACGTGACGAGGTCCAGATGCCGTCCCGTCGAGAAAAGGAGTGGCTGCTGGCTGTCATTAGCCGTCGGACAACGGGCACCCCGTGGCGAACCGCAACGTGTCGCCGGACAGACGTTCCACATACACACGCTACAGGAACCATGGCGTTAATTGACTCGGAGTGCGGTAGCTTCATCAGTGAACTGCGGATATTTATGCAATTTTATATTTTTACGAATGTAATTAAAAAAATGATATTCGAATAGAAATTCGTTTCTACTAAAGGCTATAAGTGCTCTGACATATTTGATATATAGTCGAGTGTAGAAATAAGTGGACAGATAGCGAAAATAAATACTAACGAAGTCTAATTAAATAGGGCTTATTTACACATAAATGTAAGTATTAATTTTACTTATTCACTAAATAATCTATGTACTATAAGGGTATATAATAAATAAAAACTAAGTATAACACTAGAGTTAGTTCGATTAAACTTCATAGATACTTCCATTGCTATCCATTTATTTTGACCCTGACCATATTATACGGATTCTGTAGACTTTTACATTCTTAAGTTTTCTAAAAATGCATAAACATTCGCGGTATATTCATCGTTATTTAGTCGATGGTACGAACGAATTATTCCGTGAATTGTTATGATGACTTTTGTGGGTGTCGGTAATTGCTCGGTTAAATAGAGTAATTTTCGGTCCGATCGGAGGTTTGTTAGGGGTAACGAACGTACGATCTAGAAGACAATTCTCACTTGTGTTTACGACCTCTCTTCTGTAATTGATTTATACACTACAGTTGTAGACCATTAAATGTCCTGTCCGAAGTGAATAGAAGGTTGATGATAGGTGTTGATGAATGACGGATCGCTGATCTTTCTTGAATGAACGTTCATACTGAAGAATGACACGTTTGTTAATGTATAAAAGGGGTGATTTTATGTTCCAGTGGCCTGATTCCTGACTGAGTTTTTATGGGAAGGTTGGAAATTAATATATGACAGATGTAATAATGGTCGGAAACTGGAGGAATATTAAGAATAATTGTAACGCTTTTCGAGTCACGAATGAGGAATTTCTGTATCTATTAAAGTTCCGAGAGAGGGTTGTAAAGCCGTGTAGAGTAAGAATGGTAATCGTTTGCGAATATATACTGAATCCTGTGGGCTCGCGTTAATTGACTCGAATGTTCATCGATTCACCCCCGCAATGAGACTTGGACCAAACGAGCCCCTGGATCGTTCTGTGGGGTCCTCGTAATTGATATTGTAACTTACATGGTACAGAGTGATCGTGTCTGTCGATTTACAAGTGGGGTGCCTTTTAGATCCATTCATCTGCTTTTCAACATCGAACGTTGTATTATCATGTGAAAACTCATTTAGAATTTAGATCTCTATTTTATCTGTTTCTTCAAAACACTTTTAAATTCGTACAATCGAATTACCAATATACATCTCTTTTCGTCTCTTTTCTGAATTACTTTCCATTAAATAGCTCAAAACCGTTGTGGCAATAAATCCATCATTTTGCAAGAGGGTGACAAATCCATTCGTTTGCTTTCTAGTATCAATTAACGGTATTACCCTGCCACGATCATTTAGGATTTATAACTTGCTTCGGCTAAAATCTATTTCCATTGTTTTACTTACACAATTAAATACAATCGAATTACCGATATACAACCCCTATTCTCCTTCTTTTTCAATTCTTTCTCACGAAGGTTCAAAATCTTGTGACAACAAAAAGTCACCATTTGCCAAGATTATTTTCAATTTTCACTATTCTCACTTACTTACCTTGTTGGTTGCTTTTCCTCGTAGTCTTTTTCTCTTTCATCCACGGGTACTCGGGCACGTTGACGGACGGATCGGCGACCCCATGAGGGTCCATCATAGCGTGATAGCCAGGATGATGAGATCCAGGGCTGATGGATCCTCCGGTTCCTGGAGAGTGTTGAAGGCTCGCGTCGCCAGCCAGCTGGGGCAACGCGGTCATGAACTCCGCCATGGAGGGTTGGCTGTTGATGAAGCCTGTCTCCGCGGAGCCGCATGTCGGATCCATGGCTGGATGATGGGTCCCGTGCGGGGGCAGCCCGGCTGGGGCACCTGCCCCCGCGGCCACCGTGGCCAGCCAGAAGCCACCCCCTCCGTCGTTCGCCAGGACGGGTGTCGTCGGCCTCGTCTTCACGCTCGCGATCTCCTTGCCCGCGTGGACCAACGCCTCGAGCTGTCTTCCGGTTGGCTGCACGCTGCCGGAACCTAGCTGCGTTGGATCCTCGCGGTTCTCTTCCTGATGTGACGACAATTGTTGTTTGCCTCGCATAGACGAGGATACACTGGTTTTTATATTCTTCCTTGCTTGCGTAACGATAATAGAATAATTTGGCTTGGTTCCGCAATAATTTTATAGCATTTATAGTCTCTATTTTCACTCTAACGGACGAGTTTAGTCGAGCTGTGCCATCAGAAACATGACAATGATATTACATCCTGAACGAATCCTTCGCACTGGAGTTTAAGCATACACCACGAGTCATAATCGCGTGTTCACTTAGCACGAGAAATATATCGCCGCCAACGAAAACAGAAGGACCTCTACCAGGTCCAACCCGTCGTACACGACAGTTGATTCCACTTGGTGCATTCACCGGGCCATTTCTCTGTCGAGTTCACTGGTGATCGAAGCACGACGGCACACAGAACACTCGCAGGTCCGCGAAAACGCACCCAGTATCACACCTCCTAATATCACATAATTTCGTCTGTATGGGTGAACCACATAACGCGAAAGCACACTTTCACAGAGGAAATCGGTGGATCGATGAAGAGACGTTACGCTAAATCGGCAGCACTGAGACTGGCGCGCACTGGATCGCATACACCACGGCTACCAGGAGCGTTCCGATCGGCCGGAACCCAGGCAGGCAGGCAAGCAGGCAGGCAGGCTGGCTGGCTGGCTAGGCAGGCGAGCCAGCGAGCGCAATGTACACTTGCCGAGTGACGTGATGGAGGAGGAGAAAGAAGCGGAGGTGGAGGGGTTCGAGAAGGGCAACGCCGGAGAGGTGAACTGTAGTCGTGAGAGAGAGAGGGGGGTAGGGAGAGGGAGACGGAGAACGGAACAGAGAACGAAATGGAGGGAGAAAGAGGATGGGTAGGAGTCGCCTTCGAGGATCGAGTTCGATGGTGGCGGAAGCACAGGGTGCACCAGGGGTGTAGAGGGGGCAAGAGGAGATTGCGGAGAGAGAGACTATCGCGGTGACTTCCACTCGAGGCTGGCACCCTGACGAATTCCACCGCGGCCTTTTTCGCTTTTCCAATGTTCTCCGTGGCGTGTCTCTGTTGTTACTGCTGTCTCGTTTCCTCCGTCGAGCAGGGGGGCCTCGGCGGTTGGTGGCCGAAGGGTTCTTCGCGTCACTTCGCCTCGTCGAGCGTCGACTCTTTCTCGCCGCTGTGTACCACCGTGCTTGTGGGAGAGACACGTGACCGGGTGCTAGTAGAACGGATCGACCAATGGGGTGGCGGTATCGCGGCGGCGGAGGCACAGCCCTCCGGCGTCGTAGGCGGGCTGGCCGTATCGAGGTCTGAGGGCACGGAACCGGCAGGGTACAACGAACAGGCACTGCGTAGCTGTACCTTTCTGCTCGCCTCGACGCGGCAGTGTGGCCGGCCGACTCTGCCGTTCGCTGCCACGACCACGAGGCCGACTTGGGCGGTCATGGATTCCGGCGCAACTGTGGGCGGGACGCGCGAGCGCGCCACTTCCGACGACACGCGACGTGGAGGGGAAATTATCACGTGCTCGACCACGCGGTGCCACTTCCTTCGGGGGAACGGCCGAGGAGAAGGTAAAGATCCGACTGTCGGAGGATGGCCATCGGGTCTTCTTCGTTCCGTGAAATGGATTCTTGGCATGCGGATGAGTATTGTGAGTGGCAAAGGTTGTGGAACGTTTTGGAATATGTTTTTTCGAAGGAGTTTGATGTGATTTTTGGAAATTCGAACGTAATTCGGATCGTTAGAATCTGCTTCTCGCGTCGAGTGATCGGGGTAGTTTTATGGAAATAAATATCGGCTATAAACTTTTAACTTTGTTTACAGTTTATACGTTTTACAAGACATATTTCGAATAGCGGCAAAATTGTTTCGTGAATTCGTGACAGGATAACTGTGATATCGTAACGATGCAGCAATAAAGTTCTAAATGTATCGAGACTTTAGGATTTACCTAAGCAAGCGACGACCGTTTGCAGTCATTGTAAACAGATTTGCTCCGTTTAAAACATTTTTTCTTTCCTTAAACGCAGCAATTTATCGTTTCATTATCTGTGTACCACTGGTTGGCCAATTGCTATATTTACTCCTGGCCTTGAGAATCTGTCGCTGCCTGCAGTACCCTACTTTTATTTTAATTATATCTTCCTCTTTCCACGAAACATGATTTCACTAATTACTTATTCTCTTGCCCCCCCCCCCCTGCATTTCAGATGTCCATTTAGTGACGTGCTTAACATCACGTATTTCTTCACGGGTTCGCCTGTAATACTAATTCTTTTAGTAAACAGCAGTTTTAACAAGCCGAGTTTTTACGCGCCTGTCTTGATATTTCCCGAAACATTTTCTTCTTACATATCAAAGAGGGTCGATTTTATTAATTTACAGCTCCAGTTGGACGAGTGATAGTTTGCTTGAATCATTTCTCGTACAACAACGAGTTCTACTTCGCAATGGTACGATTTCAATATAAAATAATTATAGGGAAAGGCTTATGCAAAACAGTCCATTGAGAATTCAGAATGTGATCGTCTGACATTTGACACTATCAAAACATTGCCCCAATCGCTAAAAGTCTCAAGAAAATCGTTGAGAATTTTACGAGGGTAGTAAATTCGATAGTAGATTCGGGGATGGAACGGTGTGGATTTGACGTTGTCGCCACGGTTTCCGGCCGCTGGGGGCACCGGCTGGTGTTACGGCGACTTGCCATGGGGCAGTTTTGATGACAGATTACCCTGATCCGCTTTGTGGAGAAGCTCTCATTTAGACAGCTGGTTTGATCGAAAACTTTGCCACCGTTTTGCAGGAACAAAAAGTTTGTGCCACTACCCTCGGTGTACGATGCAGCCTAGAATGTAGATGAATTGCTTGCTACTTCCTTCTTTCTCTGCTTCTGGCGCATTAAAGATATGATGGAATAATATGCATTTTCTCGGGGTGGAGCAGAACATACTGCAAATTCAGGTAGCTATAGAAATCTTTTATTACGTGGGAAAAAAAATGATAGATGATAGCAAGGAAAATTATTTTCGTTTCTATTCTTTCTGACCTAATTTCACGAGTGTGTGATCAAACTTTCTACTGCAAACAAAATTTCTGGTAAATAAATATTCGAAATTTTAATTCTAGTAGAATCTAGTGTTCTAATTAATCTTCTAGATATTAGACAAATTTCATTTTATCAGTAGATTCTAAATCTCCAAAAATCTTCGCCGTATATTCATTGTAAATAAGCAGTTGTCCACAAAATTTATGCTTTATGTACTCTGAAAATCTGATCTATAAAATGTATGCTTTGAATATGTATCGAGATGTATGCAGCAGCGGGTTAGAATCGGAAATTTTCGGCACGGAGAGAGCTCGCGAGCGAGAAAGAGTGAGATTGAAAGGGCGACAGCCGAGTCGTAACGCGAACGAGGGCGCGGATGGCTCAGAGCGGAGAACGAGAGCGAGAGAGCGCGAGAGGGAGGCGAGCAGCCGCCACATCTGCCGCCAGATTTAACTATACATTACAGACACACGATATGTCAAAGTCCTATACTTCATATCGACTCCGCCATTTATTAAAAGTTTCATTGCGCGCACCGTGCCGCTCCGTTTCGACCCCTTCTTTCTGCTGCGCACCGAAAGAATATAGGAAGGATGCTCGAAATATACGAACGAAAAGTTCTCCAAAGACCAAGGATGCAAGGGGTGGCAGATCTCCGAGTCTCCCGGGACTCGAAGGATCTTTCTTTTCGTGATCGATTCGAAATTCCGATTTCTTATGTGCATCGAAACCTCGCTTCGTAAAACGATGCTTCACCTTCCGAGCCTTTATATTTTATATAGCATTTTTATATTAGATATCATATTTTGTGCTCTTTAGAAGTAGTAGCTAATGAATGTCTTATTGTATTTGAATTACCCCGTTTCGAGCGTGGCTTTATATTTATATCCTTTTTAATCCCTTGTCATATAATATCGAGGCACATGCGGTCTGCATTATGCTAGGTAGATCGTGAGTGCTTGTATTAAATTCATGTATAATATTTTAATATTTAGTTGCAAATGGTGTATTAGAGTAGTATCTAAATAGATGTAGGATTAAACAAATTCTTAGATAATGGAGTAATTCTAAATATTTTTTACCGGGATTCGAAAAAGTCCATCTTATTTGCAGCGTTTTTTTTTTTTGAAAACGTAAATTCAAAGGAATTTTCATCGATAACGTTCCGCCATTCTATTTCAGCTGAGATATTTCCTCTTTTTTCGCAGTAACGCCGCGTGCTCGAATCCACGAACGTTCGCGCTTATCTTATCTCGGGCAAGCTTAATACTAGAAAAATGGGAGATTCCAAGCGAGGCCCCTTTTTACGGTACTGGAATTTCTGTCTGTCAGTTCTCTCCGTTTCCTCCGGCTGCCACCGATTGCGAAATGAAGTTTTATATTAAGCTTCGACTTTCCTCTTTCTTCTTCCCTTTTCGTTCGTTCGTCTTCTCCCTTTCTCGGATCTTGCGCTCACTCATCCCCTTCGCCCCTCTTTTTTCCCCGACCTCTTCCACCCTGCTCCTCGCACCCCTTATATATTTACGTACCGATAGATCGTTATGTCGGCGTTTGCATATATATTGACACCGCCATACCTTCCGCCAAGATGCCTAATATATAGGCTATCGAGTGGCATACAGAGACCTATGTACTATGTTCAACCACCTTTTTTCAATAGATTTGCCTACTGAGAACCTTGTACTCTGAAACTATTTTGCGATTGCGACATGGAATTTCATTTTGATCTTGTTTCGTTTATCTACACACTTTTTTTGAATTTTTTGAATTCGTTTCCTAAAGAATTGATTTGGAAGCGACAGTACACTTTTTATACGCATTTTATATTTTAGTTCACTTTTGCTATAAAATTCTTTCTGAGAACCATGAATATCTTAAATTTAAGAATGCCTTAAATTTAGATTATTATTATTATTTTATTTTATTTATTTATTTACGAGTGTTTGTTTATTATAACTATCAAATTTACAATCTTAATTTTAAATTACTTCTTTCTCTATGACAATTGAGTAATTAATTACGAACTATTAAGAATGGAATCGGATGTTTTGTTTCAACTTAGACGGGATCGTGGTCGTCGGACCTAAAAAACAGTTTCCAACGTGGTTCACATCCGCCATTAAAAATAAACCATCTTTCGTCGCCATTTTAGCATGGTCTGCTAGCTGGGTTCGATCTGTCAATCACCGGATCGCTGAAACGAGTCCTCTCCGCAAGGGAAACTTTCGCCCTTCGTTCACGAAACACGACTCTCCGCCATCCTTTCTAACTTTTTCCTCTTCGACGTTCGAGGTAAAAGCGAACTCGTTAAAGACTCCAAATAAAATTGTCCTTTTTTCTCTATCCCTCCTTCCTTACTCGTAGGCCGCAGGAGACGTTTCAGTCGCTCTCCACGTCTGAAATTCGTGGAATTGTCGTTCCTTTCCCTTTGAGGGTGCACTGTCAATGCGTTTTAATTATCGTATGTAAGCTTGTGAATAACCGTTAAAAATGTTGATATTAAATAGAATCGTATTCTATGTTTTTTCTACACTTCATTTTCTAAAATTATGTGGCTTTTATCGTCGATGATTAATGTTTTGAGAATTGTAATTAGTATATGACTGAAACAACAGAACTTAAGCATCGATTTCTTTCAACGACAAAATATCGTAAGGAGTACTTCGGATACTTCATATATAAATATTTTATATATTTTTGCATATTACACCAATTTTGGGTATTTCTACGCTTTCGAAAACGTTCGTAGTCTAATTATGATTAAAATATTAAAAAATAATATATATATAGCAATAGTAAATTATATTAAATAATTTGGAAAGGATATCTATATCAATAATAAATTATATAACGCGATTTCCCGTGTAATTTCCTGGAAATTTCGATTACAAATTTTCCTAAAATACGGTGCAACGTCGAGCAGCTACCATGAACCGTCAGGTCACGAGAAATCTTTGTCAGTAGGGTTGCAAGGAGAAACTGTGGCGAAACTCGGGCAGAAACGTCTAGTCGCGCCGCGTATCAGCGGCGGCCAGGATATAAGCAAATTAAACATGCATAATTAAAACGAAATAGCGACGTTCCTTCCGTGGCGCGGTGGCGGGGCACGGAGGACCTAAGGCGAGGAAGGTCCTCGTAGCAACATCTGGCCGCTATGAAGTATAAAGAGGCATGCGATATCATCCGCAGTGAATGCTTAATTAAAACCTCAGACTCTGGCACCGAGCTTCCCCTAGTCGCTCGCTAATCGCAAGAACTGCCACTCCCGTTCAACCGGGGCTCTCCTCTGTCTTTCTGTCTCTCGTCTTCGTCCTTCCATCACGTGTTTTCCTCTCTTTTCCATGCCAGACTTCGTCGATTGGGTATACGAGCTTCGATTTTGAAGAAAAAATTGAGAAAAACGGTTAGTGACGTTAACAGCCTCGTTTACAGTCGTGTCTAGAGGCTTCGATTTAGTGACATAAGCTTAACTTGATTCTAATGCAGAATATATTTGTTCAGAATTCAGAATTCTTATTTCAGATTCGTTATTAATATATATAGAATATATATAGAATATTTATAGAAATCTTTATGGAAATATTTTGTTGAACATTCACATATATTACATATAAAGAATTAATAATCCTTAATATAATGTTTAATCCTATAATATATTTTTATGAATTGTGATATTTCAAAAATTGTAATATATTGTAAATATTTTCATAAATGTAACTGAAGCAATAGAATACAAATAGAAATTTCATCCTCTGAATGCTATAAGTTAGTATTTCACTTTATATATTTTGATTATTATATGCATTTTGTATATTTCTACATATTTAAATTTCTCATGACCGCATAAATATCCGCAATCTACTTATAATATCCATGTAATTACCACTCCCAAATAAATCGTCATATTAACATTCTTGTAAACATTTTCGATCGACCATATAGCCATCGATTCAGCAAGTCTCATCGTTCCTCATTCGAAAGAAAGAAATGGTCTACCAGAGAATCTTCTCAAGGGTGACTGTTACAAAAGAGAGAGGGATCTCCCCGCGAGAACGCCACCCTGGAACAAATCTACCCCGGAGGTATACAGGGCAGGTCTAGGGCCGACACTTGGCGCAAATTGCCCCAGTAAGTGTAGTGCATTAATCTTTGGTTTGGTTTGCTCTCGGCCACCGCGTGTGTTGCGGTGGCCGCGTTCCTCTCGTAAACCCTCGACACGCCGCACATCCCGAAACCTTTTTGGTATTTCTCTTCCCACGCCGCGCGTGTCGCCTCGTTCGTTTCTAACTATGACCAGCTAGTTCCTCATAAGTGCTACGTGGACGCTGATGAGACATCGATGATGGTGTTTCCCGAGTTCCAGCTTCATCTTGAATTTTTCCGAATGACTTTTATTGCACGAGATTAATGTAGGGGTTCTGGTTGTCGGTACTTGTTGAGAAATTATCGAAGAGTAAGGTGGAATTGTGTGATTCGTATTTAGATTCGATGATTTACCTTACACGACGTGAAATTAATTCATACTTCAATTTTCAAGAATTTTCTTCCAATTAAGTTTTATCTTATTCGATGTGAAATTAATTCACACTCCAAGTTAATTCCATTCACACTTTATTCCAATCAAATTTCTATTTTTCTTCGTTAAAAGTTTCAATTTTCTCTCACTTGCGTTAACATTTCCACAAAGTTCGAATTAAGATAACTAAAATAACGAATTAACTTTATTAACAAATTAAGAATTAAGATAAAACGTTTGCAAAACTGAACTTATTCAGAAGCAAATGCTATCACGAGATTGCAGAATGTTTCGCTGGTACTCACCCCTCTGTAGAGTCAACCCGTTCTTCAGTGGTCACTGAATCCCTCGAAACCCTTTTGTCCTTAACCGGCCACCTTAACCGTAACGTGCGCGCACTTGTCGCTCGGAGGAACGAAGCCGGAGGCTGGTGTTGCGTAATGCGAATACCGTGTCGCATTCCCGGAACTCGAGAACCCGAGAAACCCTTCTTTATTCGATTAAATAAATTGGGAGCGATTACGTCGACCAGGCACCGGCTAATGGAACTCGATAGCCGGTGATGAGCAAGGGTAATTAATGGTGTCGATTCAATACCGTTTTGTATTTATTCTTTGCAATTATTTCTTTGTTGCTTTCCATCTCCATTCTTTTGCTTTTTCTTCGTAATTTGAATAATTCTTCAAAAATGAATTTTCTTCACTTCCATCAATTGAACAATTCATTCTAAATTAATCAACGATACAAGTGACAAAGTCGTTAATTCGATTCTGATAAAGAACACATTTATCCAAGATTCATTCTAGAATTTTTACGTTCCGAAATATAAAATAACCTTACTGTCATAAAGACTTGGAAAATAGGGGTGGTGCATATCGTTTTTAGTGTTTATTTTATTTTAGATTACTTTGCATAAAATCTCTGACGATGATAATAATGTCTCTGAAAATTGACAATGATGTACGACAATTTCTGCATTTTGGGAAAATTTCAAGTAAGGCTCAGAATAGTTTGCAGGTTATTGAAGAATTCATGCAAGCATACTTCGAAGTAGTACGATTAGCAAGTACCGTCGATTGCAGCGTGCTGTTCGAAACACGAATGGAAGTGGTATACCGGGGTATCACAAAGTGCGGTGAGGGCTTGATATTAGGCGAAATCACTCGCCGGTCTATCCACGTTGGTGTTCCCAGATTGCAATATAATGACGTCGTAAGTCGACGAATAATTGTGGAAATTTGTATATACAGCCCGCGGGACTCGCCGTGGCCTCGATAATCCATTCCTCGAATCCAATGAATCCTTTATGCCGCGACCGAACCAACCCGCACTTGGCTTGCATGATCCTTCCATGGAAATGCATTTCGCGTTCTGTGGGACACTAGCCAATTTCCTTTGCAATCAATGGCTAGAATTGCAAATTTTAGGTTGTAACCTATGAAATATGATAACCAATTTTTAGATTCATACTTCATTGAAAACCAGAAAGGAATAGAAAGTGTGTATACATATATGTACAAATACGAAAAAATCAATAGCCAACGTAGCATACTAATTTGAAATTTAGGAAAGGTACACTTCTTGTTTATAATTCTTCATTGTTTCTAATATGGTGAGCATTCGACGAGCGAGCGTTGCCTTGGACGAGACGTATTGGCGCGCGCAGTTGAGAAAATATACGTGTTGAACGTTTACGTTATAAAAACTAAAACTTTATTTAAGTACAACAAAATTTTTTGTCAGTATCCAAAAAAACGTATTTAGTTTTGCTATATTTATGTATGATTCGTTTTCTATTTTTGCATGGTGTGGTATCTTTCGAAACAGTCGTCTATGTGCAAGGCCGGTTTAGCCGAACAAGTAGCACAATAGTAACCTTTGTTTTTCTGACTGAAACATACCACACAGTCTTTATTCCTTCTTGTATCATCTCGCCGAATGACGTGTAAAAGGCCGTTCAACCTTTCTGCTGTTCCAAAAGTTGATGGAATATTTTTGGGATCAGCATCATGAACTTGTTATTATTAATTTATTATTATTAATTTATTATTAATTATTTTGTTTTTATTCTGTTTCTCCTGGTTTGCGTTATATAATAGGTAAGAATTTATTGTTGATATTTCTAAGCCCCCAAAAAATAATTTTCGCCACCATTTTTAGGATTTTCGCATAAAACAGTATGTAACCGTATGCTGGTCCGGTCTTCTATTTTGTCAGGTTCAAAATAATATTTGTCGTCATTACTATCGCTATCGAACATGTCCTTTTTGGATGTTTTAGGTATCGTGTATAAGATACTATAAAAATATATAAAAAATATAAAAAGCTTGCTGATTCGTCTAGTAATGCCATTGAAAGACTGAACTTCGTTTTGACTCGACCATCATCCTACATCGCGAGTTTACGTTAAACGGACGATAAGGCTTCATCGCTAAAGATTTCTAATTTTCTTTCATCAAAAACATAATACTGTTTAGTTTACTATACCCATGCATAAATACGCATAAGATTATCACTCAGAAAAATAGACGTACGCTAGCCACTTCATAATAAGTGTCCGCAACTGTGAACAGATTCGAACGGCTATGTGTCGACACGCGTTCGCAACGGTGAAAAGACTTGGGCGGCTATTTGCCGACACTCGTCCGCAAAGGGCTATTATACATAGTCACAAAGTTCTTGGTCATTGAATGTTTATAAGAGAACCATAAAGTTAGTAACAAAAAATGTAACCATCACAAAATTTTGAACTAAATTATGATATAGAAAAAAGACGTGTCTACGCGATATTCATAGATATTAACAGCAGTGTAAATTCCTTTTAGCACTACCAAATTAATGCTCATTACTGCCAAAGACACTCAAATAAAGAATTACTACTTATCGAACCAAAATTCAAAGTATTGGATTTATTCTTTGCTTTCGTCCATCGCAGTCGGCCACCCTCGAAGAGTCGTTTTCCAAATCGATTGTCAGATACACGCAATCATGATTCGTGTTCGCGCGTTAGGTGTATCAAGTTATCCATGCGCGGCCCCAGCAGTACGGCTCTACTTTAGTCGTCTCATCATCCCTTCATGGAGCTTGGTGACTTGCACGCTCGTGACTTGGCATCAGGGTCGGCGTCGATATATCGCCCCCTGGTCGACGCGTTCACGTTGTTCGCTCGATTCACAGGTCCATTTATCCATGCTTTCGAAAATAAAATCGTCAATCGTGGAACGTAGTTTCCTATTGTTAGCCTTGCTCTGTTCAATTTGGGATTTGGCGAAATGGATTCCACAATGCAGTAAAATTTACGTAAATAAGTGATCGAAATAAAGAATAAATAAACATAGACAGAGAATGTAAATACACAAATAAAAGCTAGGACAATTCATATAAAAGGCACAAGACTTAGACATATGTAACCATCGCTTGCATATAGAATCAAGTTTACGAGCGGTTTCGTGGCTAGTTTCTGAAACAAAAGACGCAAAATCATATGGAAAGCCTACAATATAAGATGTCCAAAGTGGAATACTTCTTATTACATTTAACACGCTTTTTACGCTGATAAATAGAGTATGGGTATTTATGCAAATTCATATTTTCATGCACATAATTAAAGAGATGAAAACTAGATAGAAACTTTACCTGCTAGATATTAGAGAAAGTACTATTCTTCGGCTATTCTATATATTTTTACATATTACGTGCCTTTTCATAGCTTCAGATTTTCCATAACTGCATACAAAATTCATATTCATAAAAAGATCGATTTGTATAAATGCATTTGCATATATACACCCAGTCACTGACCAGGTAACGTCTTGGACGAGAAACAAGGCAGGACGAAGGCGTACAAAAGTTTGGCGAAGACGGTCGATCGACGTTGGCACAAATTACCTCTTTAACGAAAGGTTACCAATTCCTCTTGGTAGAGGATCGAACCGGAGGAGGAAAGATGGAGTGGTCCCAGGGGGTGAGGGCGAGCCTCCTGGAGGAAGGTTACGTGGTGTTTGGCCCTCGCCACTGCCGTCTTCCCCGTCGTGACGTCCACGAGGCGGGCCAAGTGACAAATAGATGTACGCGGCGACCGCACGATTTACTCCTTGCGAAGGGATAAAAGCTTCCTGACAAAATCCTGCTGTGACAGCGGATCCCGCCGTCCCGACCGTGTTGCTTCTCTCCCGCGACTAATCGTCCCGCAAAAAAGTTTACGACTCGAACTTCCATCTGGGACAAAAACCGCTCTGACTTTCCGTCGGGAGTTTTAACTGGCGGAGTTGTCCTTTTCTCTCTAGTGTATGGTGGATAGGGAATTATAGAATGTTAAAAACATAGTATTTTAGACTGAAGTTACGCAGAATGAAATTTTAGGTTAGGGCAGATAAATGGTGGACGTGTATACGGTCAGTCACAAAAGTCTTCGCATATCTTATAAAGCGGTCATTTTGGTCAAATAAAGCAGCTGTCCAGGGACAGTAAGAAAATGTGTAAGGATTTGCAAGCACTGTATTTTTTTGTTAACATATAAAGACAGAATAAAACGGCTTTTGATCGTCTCGAAATAGAATGCACTAACTTAACAGTCAAATTTTGCATCATTTTACAAGAACGAAAATGGTTTTTTTATGATATATAAGAAGACGTTTATGACCAACTTTATAAATATCAATTTACAATTTTATTTTAGTCCAACATTTAATCTTTTAAATTAAAACTTTTTTTCAATTTCAGTTTTAGTCCTATTCAAAATTTCAAAAGCATCTGTGCACTATGAACGTTTTCAGAACCAATTCGTTATAATTTTCTATAATTTTTTTCAATTGATCTCGAGCTCCATTTTAATCTACAAATTCTCGCATCGAACGACTGGTCGGTTTGACGAAGTAACAACGGCAGCCCGATTAACAGGAGCGTTTCCCATTTTCTAAATAAGTCTCCCAGGGCTTCTTCCTGCGCGGCGATAAGTTTCGAGCTGTTCTCTCTCGAGCCAACGCAGCGGCATGAAGGACCGGGCGTCTCCTTCCGGCACTCCTGCTGGCTCTATCTCGCCTGCTCACCCTTCCCGAATCCACTCTCATTATTCCGAGGAAATTAAATATGTCACCTGATTCTTAAAGTTAATTGAACTTCGGCCGTAGCTCGAATCGGCCCGGTCGGCTTCTAATTCATTAGGATAATGTATTTGGGGCCGCATTTAGAATAAACTCTGCTCTGTTTCGTCAAGGACAAGGATGTGTTGTTTAACATAATCTTAGGACCTATTCTTGTATCGTGCAACGCACTAAAGTTTACGTTTAGCTCCTTGGAGCTGCTCAAAGATTCGTTAGTATTAGTTGCGTATTCTAATTAATATGTTCATATGTAGTTTTGTATAGCTTGGAACTTACGTATATATATTTCTTAAATTTTTAGTTTATTTACTTATCATTGTGTTAGTAGAGAAATATATTTCTAGTAATTATTATTTATCAATTTTTAAATCGAAACGTACAAAATTCCGATTGTAGTGTTTTCGTTAATTAACTTTTCCCACTTATCAGTGTCATTGGTATTGTTCTGTACAATATGTAGTTGGAACATAAAAATTACACATATAGTGACTACAAAAAGTATTTGCACATCATCGTATTTACTATAGCATCCACATACTAATTAATTAGATTCATGTATATCAAATCCTGCATCATTTAGCAGTACTTTTATATCACTACAAAAATTTGATGCTATGAAAATGAAATGAACATGATGCACAGAGTAACGAAGAAACCTTCCGTAAAACAACACCAAATTTTTGTACGCACTATACAATACCAAGGTGAACCCTCAATACTTTAATAGTTATTTAGTAGTTCTTAAAAAATAAGAAGGTCTAGGCTATTTATCTTGTTCGCATAATTTGTTGATCTTCAGGTTAAAAACAATGACAAGGCTGATTCTGATTCATGCCTGGATCATTGCGGACAATTTACCGAAAGCTGATTTATCGTATTCAGCTAGGAGACTAAGTTCGAGTAATAAACTCGAGCAGGATCTAAATCCCTATTTTACTTACCAACCGGTCGCAAGGCTACGGCGGAGAAGTGAGCGCCGAGGAGAGGTGGAGGAACCCAGGCATGTACTAAATTTAAAAGTAAAACCTCTGCCTTTGTTGCCGAATCCCTGCGCTGAAAGAGAAGGTTGCTCTGCTCCTTCGAGCCATTCAACAGATTTAAATGGGCCCCGGAGCTTCGCGACCGCTTTCCACTTTTAGTTGTTTTAAAGTACAGACGCTGCGGGTTCAACGATACGTGCCTCGGATTTATTTCGATCGGCCTCGTTCCATCTCTCTCTCTCTCTCTCTCTCTCTCTCTCTCTCTCTCCCCGTTCGTTCTTTTTAGAGCGCAGTTTTGTACGCAGTTGCTTCCCGGTGCTGGTGCGGATGTAAGAAAATATATACCGCTATTTGGACAGAGAATATTCTTTGGATAGAATGGATGGTTGTTCATTTTGCCTTCTTCGGATCCTTTACAACAGTTTTACGGAAAGATTCGTTAATAAATACGTCGCTAGTTGGAGAAATCAGACGAAATTAGAAATGACACGAAATAGTTGTAAATTTGTTAGTTCTTCTACAATCAAAAGATTCTCCAACTTGACCCATTATAGTCTAATAAATATTGGGCATTGGATGAAGGATATGGAATTTTGAAGTATTAGATATTAGAAGTATAAATGGAGATACATGCTGTGGGAATCAGAATAGAAGATATGGGTTAGGGATATCGGATGTGGGATTACGGAATATGAGAAAGCGAATATAGAGTATGAGTAAGTAAGAAACAAAGATCGAAAGATTCTCGTAAGGTGCCCATCAATTCCGTCGTAGCTTGTCCAGCCGCAAATCAGCCGCTTATGATTATAAATCTACATCCGGTGCGGTGACCGCGCGAGGTATTATTCAAAATTAGCGGGCCAGCGAAAGTCGGAAGTGGCAATTTGGCCGACGAAGAAGAGGAGAGAGAGCGGCAGCGCGAGGCGGTTTCTCGTCTCGGCGTCTCTACCGCGGCAACAAAAGACCGGTTAATTATGATTCTTTTATGATTCGATTTAACCGATCCCCAGAGCCGCCGAGGAATATCGCGCACAATGTACGCCGGGAATTAACGGACTATTAGCGCCGGAACAATGGAGCCTTTTTCTTCCCGGTGAGGGCCGTCTTTCGACGACAATGGGATCGATGTAACGCCAGTTCACTGGAAACCCCCAAGCGATTGTAGCAAACGGACTTTAAGCGGTTAATTTGCCGCCTTGCTTTCGTCTGTTTCGCTTTGAAAGCCAGGAAAAAGTAACTGTTCACCGAGTTTCAGTTAGGGAGTGTACTGCGGACTACGATCCGAGGTGTAGATTGGTTTAAAGCATCGTTGCGAAGGGGTTGAAAGGACGAGGGTGTAAAAAGTGGCGGAGATTTGTAATTTAATTTTCTTGGAAGCATGTTGGGGATATTTAGAATAGAGAAATTACGGTAGAACTGTATTAATTATAGTGGAAGGATGATAACCAGTTCAGGTATCTGGAGTTCGTGTTGATAGCAATTCATTTGTTCTTCTCTCTAGCTACGATTTCTCGTTAGAATAATGAGTTCATGTTTGGATAAATGGAGTTATTTGGAAAGAGTTCAATTAATCGAGCATTAGCAAACATTTTCATTTTAGAAATTCAGATGATTGAAATTCTATTATAGCTATTGCATAGAAAACGTAAACAGTCGTTCTGTGAATTGTAACATATACAGATATTAGGTTGTCCCAAAAGTTTCTTTCGTTTTATGAGAAAATAACAGATGCACAACATTTTTTGTTTTCTATTATTAATCATGTATGATCCATTTTATTCTATTGGTGAGTGATTAAAGTTCTATTGGAACAAAAAGGATCATACATAATTCAATAATATAATACAAAACAAAAAATGTTGTGTATCTATTATTTCCTTATAAAATGTAAGAAACTTTTGGGACAGCCTAACATAACTGTAATTTTGAATGCAAATTATATTATGTACAAGATATAAATATTCTATGAAAATATGAATTGTAAGCATAAAATGTAGATGTAAACTTTCGTTTCTTAAATCTAAGATGCGTTTTGCCTTAATCCTTAAATTTTCTCTTATCTTAATAATTATTGTACCGTGGTGAGAATTTCCTTCGAAATGTTAGCCAACGCGATCTAGAAATTTTCTTATTATCAATAAAACACAAGGATTTTCCAGTAAAATATTTTAGAGAAAAAGCAAACATACCGGGAAAGTAGTCGTCTTTTCTGGGAGCAGCCCGTGCGAAATTAATCTCGGCAACGAGAACGAGTTCTCGAGCGTGATTTCGGGAAAGACACACGGAAACCATGAGAACGGTTCAAGCAAAAAGCTAACCTCTGACCGCTAAGCACCTGCCAGTGTCATAAAAGGCAATGATATTTTTATAATTGAAATTAATTGCAGGTTGACCGCGCGCTTCCGCGTGACCTGTAATAAAAGCAAGAACTTGGAGCAACTGGCCTGTTGGGCGGGCAAACGTTAAAATAACGTTAAGGTGGCGAAAACCGAAAGGTAACTGACCCTTAGCGTCACGAAGGTAAGTGCCATTCTTGCTGAAAATTTCACAGCATTCGATAATTTGGAAGTTTGATGAAAACATATTAGTATAGTTCCTAAAATTAAAATTTCGGTTTATAAATAGTACTTGTTATAATTATAAGGCATAAGGCTTTCAAACAATAGATTAACTCTTTGACAACCGCACATTTCGGCAAAGACCTTACTGCCAACTGCCGGCACTTTTCACTCAGTCTATTATCGTATAATTACGATACACTTTTTGACAAAATTGCATTGTATCCGCAACAATTGTTGAATCTTTATCATATTACTTTAATTTATTTTGTACGCATGATATGAATTTATTTATTTATCTTTGACTGTCTTATACATTCCATTCACTCACCTCTAAATTCACAAATTGTCGGTCGTTTCAGTACATTTGTAAATCGTTTCACTTCGATAAAGCAGTATCAAATACAGAAATCATTGGTCAAACGCTTAAGCGTCAAGTAAATTGAAAGAAAAAAAGCTAAAGTCACGTAAACGTGACACGACCCACAACAAATGGCAGAGCAAACTCACGTTTACGTTACACCGGCGGTCTAAATTTTAAATATTCCAAAGAAAGAAACTTCTATTCTATTCAATGTATCTTTCTACATTCTATCGAAGAACATAAAAAATTGATTCTGTATAATAATGATTGTTCCACCAAATTATGACTCAATCACTCCTCCCACTACCTAATACCACAACAGTTACGTCATAAAGTACAAAAACCGGGACTCCGAGAAAAGTCTACAAACCCATTCCACGCATTTTCCCCCGAAGCTGTGTAATTTCTACTATCTACCGAGCTCATCAAACAGACCTAGCACTCATCGAACAAACGCGATCTTCTGACTCCCTCCGCCAGTCAATGATCCACCGATTACGTCACGAGGTAAAAAGCATTAAGAAAAATGCCGTACCACCATGGTGGTGAAACAATTCACCGAGAGCCCTCCCACGTCCAGCGAGGGAATCATCAACACGGGACCAAAAGAGTAACAGTGAACGACAGCGATCGCCGGTTTGAATCGGCGATAAAGCGTCCGCCATGAAGGGAACACGCGAAGGAGAGGCTCGCACCCAATCATCAAAGTCGCATTTTCAGTGTAATGGGTGTGTTTAGCCGGTCGTGCACGTTTGGAAAGGGACGCTTGGAAGGAACGATCGGCCGAGATCCAAGCTTACGGAGTCTCTCGATCGTGATCGGAGCCCCTCCGCCACCAATAATCATCGTACAGCCGCAATTACGGGCCTGGGGCATCCAATCGGGGCCTCTCTTCTTTCACGACATAGTTCCACTCTCTCTCTTTTTCCCCTGTTTTCATCTTTCTCGTTTCTTAGCCACTCTATTATTAGGCTGTATTACTGTAATGCGGCGACCAGCATGTCCGGGGCCAGCGAAATGGCTGCCATAATAGGGACAGACGCCAGATATCCGGCGTTTACCTCGCAGCATCCTCTTCGTGCGATTATCGTGGGACGACGAGGAATTTTACTGAAATTTTATAAAGAATTCCGTGCCTCCTATACTTGGTTCGTTTAACCGGGCAAGTTTTGGTTTGAAAGGTTTGTTTGTGCGTTCTTGTGGACTTAAGAATCCTGGCTGTTTTACTTAATATCGCGATAACAAAAGGTTGAAAAGGCCAAAAATGTCTTTTATTGTATCACATAGCATTTTTATACGTAATGGTTTGAAGGATAGAGAAAATATTTCCGAATATTCTTAACTGTCTATGTGAACATCATAAGAACAAAGTATTAAAGAAACAAAGAATGCCGTTTTCTTTCGTATCACATAGTTTTATATATAACGATTTATTAAAGAATAGTGAGAATATTTCTGAAATACATATATGTATACATTTTTATAAGAAGAGAAACATACGGCGAACCTCGTAAAAAACGAGCACGAGTCTGTTCAACTCCGACATCTAGATCTCCCAATAAGTAGTCGCGAAGAAGTTCAAAGAGACTTGGTGCGAGATCCTTCCTGCCGTATCCGCGCTTTTCAATATGGAATCGCGCGATAAACGCTCCCCAGGCAAAGAGGAAAGACGTATCTTCTCTGGCAGATAGGGGGAACTTTATAACTTGGCTACGAGCAACAGCGAAACAAATCGTGCGACTGGATCTCGCGAGACATCCGGTTTCCTTGGCCGACACCCTCCACTGCTCTTTCACTCTCTCTCTCTCTCTCTCTCTCTCTCTTTCTCTCTCTCTCTCTCTCTCTTTCTCTCTCTCTCTCTCTCTCTCTCTCTCTCTCTGATATTCGTCAAACGAGAAACCATAAAATTTATGCGTTTCAGAAATGTTATATTTAATATCGTTTATATTTACGATTTCGAAAAGAGAGTGTATGGATTCTTCAGTGATAAAAGTGAGGATTTTTGGTGTTTAGTGACTTGTTTGTGAGATTAAAGGAGAAAATGAGATTATAGGATGGTTTTGTTTCTACTTAGCGATGGCTAAGTTCGCTAAAAACTCGCGTCCTCCCTATCGATTCTCCAGTAACGACAGTCGATTTCACTGCAACCAAGATAAGTAAAGACATTCCACTGCTGTACCTCCTACCTATGCGCATTTGACAAATATTTCATTCATGTAAACACGATGAACTGTTCGAGCGAAAAAAGAAATTGGAACAAAATATGCCAATTTTCGAGGAAAGATAAAAACATAAAATAATTGAGTTTTATATTTTTTTTATCAATGAAGATTCAAACAAGAAGACTAAATCGCTGAAAAATACGTGTATATTACGGTCACGTATTGTGTATTTCAGAAAGATGAATACTAAATACTTTAACACTACTATGGAAGTGTCTTTCGAATCGGAAGTACATCTGTCCCCAAAGCCATGTGATAATATTCAAAGATCTTCGTTATGGTAAATCACTTCTTTCAACAAACATTAATAAATAGATCATTGGATGGTTATATATTTATGGCTGCAGAATGCACGTAATATTGAAAACTATATGAAATATCCAATGGAGAGCACTATTTACGTGTTAATTCATTCGTTTTAATCACTTTGATAAAAGCACGAATCTACATAAATATTCGCATTTATTAATTAAATCTAAAACAATGTTACTTATTTCTCGTACCATCATTTGTTCTCTAATCTACCGCAAACGAAGGCACTTAAAATCACAGTTAAATGCTGCAACTCTGCATGCTTCGCAAAAAAAGAAATACTGAACGAAACAAGTCCAGCTTCTTCATTACCGAGAGAAAACAAATATACAGAAATAAAATACAGAAGGAGGTAGAAAAATAAATAGAACAATCTAAGGATCGAGAGGATGGCCGTGCATCTGTCAGGCGGACGAAAAGAGAGGCACACGGTTGGGCAGAGGAGCTTGGTCCTGCGGGCGTGGGTGGCAGGACGAAGAGGGGGTGAGTATCGAGGGCGCTAATGTTCCTCGGGCAGGAAACACCGTCTCCATCCTGCACCCTCTATCTCTCCGCTCACTCGCCTATTTTTATTCGTCTTTATCTGAGACTTGAGTCGGTTCCTCTCCATTTCCTCTTGAGGAGTTCTTCCTCCTTCTCAGCCTCCCTGTTCTTCTTCTTACTCCTCCTACCCTGCTCTTTCTGTATGCCGCTTCTCTCCGTGTCCCCTCCGGGTACCGATGCGGTGACAACAACATGCAAACATTCTGGTATTTGCAATTCGAATGCCGCAAAACGGGGACGGGAAACCGCCGCGAAGAAGCCCCAGCCGGTCTTCGCTTTGCCGCGAGAACGCGTCGATCCCACCCTTTGGAAAAGGTACACAGCCACCAGCTCGCTATTCTATTAGCACGCGGAAAGATAAGTTCTACTTTGCCCGTACGAGAGCTCTGCACGAGAAACGTATCGTTTCGAAACGGTTTCAGTATTTTTCAGCGACCATCCCCGTCAGCGGTCTCCGTGTTATCGTCGTTGCTTCAGGCTAACGGAATTTTCTCTGCTCTTTGTATCTCTGATTGACTTTTTTTCAGCAATTTTTGGTATTATTTATGATATTATTTGGAGCTAGTTTGGAAAGAGTGTAGGAAAATGTAGATTTAGGAAACTTTTTTAATGAGAAATACGCATTTTTTACAACCTGATGCATTCTTTAGGTGGTTTCTTATCTTTAAGAAATTTAAGTTTGTTTAGAAAGAATTTTAAATATCAAAGAGCTTTTTTTATGAGATTTCTCTTTAACATTGGTGTATCCCTTCTTGGGGGATATTTTTTAAAATTAAAAGTTTATTAAATTTGAGGAAAGGATTTTAAACACGAAAGGATTTGTCTTTTATGGGACTTCTTTTTCTAATTGTGATGCATTCTTCGGATGCTTTTCTAACATGAAAAAGTTTACTATGTTTGACAAACAGATGAAAGAGTCATTATTTATATTCGTAAATTCTTATTTTAATTTCACGTTAAAGATTTTCGCCAAACTTCGAATCTCTTCCGAATTAAACAACATTTATTCGAATTTCATAGGTTTGCTATTGTTTAGGAATTTAGAATATTATTGACGTGTAATTGAAAATCATTGTTCTTAGAAGAAATATCAATTTGGAGTTTTCTCAACTCCTAAGATTATATAAGGAGAAATAAATTCGTCGTAATGTTTTTGAGTTACACGCAGGCTGAAATTGTGATGATACGTGCTCGCGGCCGATTTATAACCGGGTGATTATACAATCAAGAGGGCAGATGCGCACATTAAAAGTTCACCGTCGTTCAGCGACGAAATTCGTGATTATAACGTCGATATAAGAATAGCCTTTGGCCAGAAAAATGAAGACATCTGCCCTGATGAGAGCCGTCCGGAGCACGGCCACGTTGAAAGCATCCAACCCTGCATAAATCGACTGCTTAAGCACGGGTTCTGCAGAAAAAATTGCAAGCAGATGCAAGTCTCACAGTTCAAGCGTGACACGATGCAATATTTTCTTCCATTTAAATTTACCTGTATATCTTTTCATACATTATCATTTATGATATAGCTACTCTTTAAATTAATATGTTTCCAAGAAAACTCGAGCATCGATTAACTATTATCTTTTCCCATTAAATGTAAATCCATAATAAATGTAGGCTTCAAGGAAAGAACACGATAAGTCACATTTTCTATTTTTTACAGATAAACGGTTTTAAGATTCGGTATATCATCGACCAAGCCCATATTAGTAAAATTGTCTTTATATTTGATTTTTGAGCTGACACGTGTCTTTTCATGCCCTTCAAAGTTTCAAATACATTTTTGGCTTGTTATAACGTTACATGAAACTTCACCAACTTATCAGCTACGTTTAAAAAATTTACATTTTTTAACGTTCCTCACCATAAAATGACATTAAAATCAGAAAAGCAACAAAAATGTGCTTATCGTATTTTCTTCCTATGATCTTCGAATAAACAAATTTAATAAACAGAAAATTGTTCCAGCATTGAATGAAACAAGGAAATTTTAGATATCAATATCAAAATGGAGGAAGCTCGAGAACGAGAAGCTAGATATACCCGATGAAACAAAGTCGAGCTGTCAACGGTGCTAGCCGGTTATCTCGAATCGCGAGCCAGCCGTTTTTCTAATATCTCTTTTTCGGAATCGCACGCGTAATACATACATCGGGGTGGGACGTTGGTCGCTATATAATTACGCGTCTATCGTCCCAGGGTTGTTTTATTTGTGGAAGCCCATTGGGCCACGGAAACGAGCTATGCTGCTTGTTATTCAAGCAATTTCAACCCATCGAGGACCAACCGACACACACTCGATCACGAAATTGCGATACCGGCTAATAACAAGGTTCGTCGAATACGTTGCAGTCGTTGAAAGAGGCGGCAAAGGAATATTTTTAAGGCACTCGGACACGATGATGTCGCCACTAGAAATACAAACACGGTCCTTCTTCTTTTACAACGTTCTATCGGATTTTTCAACAAATTTTCTTAACGAGCATTCGTCTTCTTATTTCATAGCCGAATGCTAATAATTTCCGATATCTTTTGAAAATTGACTCCCTCCAAGAAAGTTCCTTATTGCCAAAAAATAAACCGATAAAACGCTGTGTTTGATTCAGAATGATGAAAACGTTTCAAATATCCTATCAAAAATAGAAAATAATATGTAAGTAGGAAACCATGTTCCCCAAAACGGAGGTAAATTTTGAAATGAATTTTGAAATTCAATAATTGCCAACCTGGAGGGTAAATCGATCGGCCACCCCGTGTAACCATACTTCGAGAGCAGGGGTGTGGGACGTAGCTTGGCTCGCGCGAAACTTTTTACCCCCTTTCCAAGTTGAAACAAAGACGACTCGCGTGACCAGAAGGCGTGCCACGTGATACGCTACGCGAATCGCCGGCTCGACCAATCGGCTTTCAGAGGCAACCCCGATACAAAGTATACACGGCGTGCAGCTTTGATGTTTCCAGTCACGTGACCCGCGACTCGATATCAATTCGTGACGCTAAGTGCGCGTTCGCGTGTGCACGCGCTTCTTTTCTCGCGGTGGAGCTTTAAGGACACCGCTTCCGACTCGCCTTTCCACCCGCCCCCCTTTTCCACCCTATTTCTCGCGTCAAGATCGTCGAAAATGTCGTTCGTCGGCGTTAACGATCGCGCCTAATCGCCGAACCGACGAATTTTTGCTCGATTCCGGCTCGATAGCAAAATGGGTGTCACCTTGTTCCCTGCCGTTATCGCGCGTTCTTATCGATGCTTTTAATTTTATACGGCAACGAAAGTTGAGTCTCGATTGGTATGGTACTAGTGATTAATTCGGTTTGAAATTAATAGGATAATGATAATGCGTTTGGCTGGATATTAGGAAGATGAAGGACGCTTGATTGGTTAGACAGGAATTAGGTAGTTCTTGATAGACATCTATGACTAAAGGAATTTTAAGGAAATTCGTTCCTTCGAGATCAAAATACATTATCTTCTCTATTGAGGTGAACAAATTTTTTCCTTTGATAGATGTATGCGATTATAGGAACTTTCAGAAGTTCTTTTCTTCGGATACATAAATTTATAACGGGCTGGAAGTCATAGTGGTGTAAGCCAAAAGTATTGTTCCATATTTATTTATTCTTTACCTCGATACGTTTTCATGATTCCAACGAAATGTAATGAATTTTTATATATTATTCTAGAAGCAGAATATTATTTTCCGAGTAATAATAGTGGATTGACTTACATTACTATTGTCTTCTTTACAAAGAGGAAAGTTATTCCAACAATCTTACAAAGTATCAATACATTTTTACTTATCAGCATATAACAATGAAACGAAAAATTCTACAGATCTCCCATTCAAGATATATCTTTCAAAACTTTCAGTAGTACAAATTTCGCAGGTTTTTATCACGGCGTGCGATATCGATTCGAACGAGTTTCTTTCGATGCAGACTGACCGCCCCTGTGGACAATCGTGATCAGTCGCGAGATAAATCGTGTATGATCATCCATAAGTGGCTACGCTTTCGATAGTGTCAACAGGAACAAGTTGTTAGCTCGGAAGGGCAGGCTAGCGCGTCAAGCCCACCCCAGGATTCCGGAGCGTTCGTGATGGATGATCGCAGATATACTGAAAAATGGTGATGGATGAAATCTCGCCAGCTATAAACATTGACGGAATCTGTTACGTGAATTGTAATAAGTTATCCCGCTGCGCGTCTTAATAAAACGGACATTTCGTGGCTGATCCGCCCGGCGGATTCTGTCTCGCGCCGCCAGTTGATTCATTTAAAAGCGATTTGTAAGCGTTCCCTTCTACGTTCCCAATGCAAATCGTGCAAATTGCAAGCTTCAACTCTTAATTGATATCGCAAATTGGCGGTGGGTGAAAGGAAAGATAGGTTAGGGATCGGTCATTGGATGTTCCGTATCTTATATTTCCCCGTCGCAATTTGTCGTTCCTAATCTTTAAAAATGTTAATTAGTCTAGTTTAATGCAGGCAAACCTTAGACTATTCAAATTGTTACATTACAATACGCTTTTATATTCGTCTATACAAAACAGAAAGAACCGTCATAACACAGTCGTAAATTAAAGCGTTAACTAGCGAAACTCATTCGCGTAATTATATCTGGTTGTAATCTTATAAAAAGCTTTATACATCCTAAATTGCAAATATGCTTTATTGGGGTTGTATTTTCAATTTATCATTCTATATACCTAAATCTACCTACTACCTGTCTTTCGTTCAATAAAATATCCATAGCAATTCTGAAAGCCACAATACGGCCACAACGATTTACAACAGCATAATTCCACGATTCTTCAAGGATCTAAACAGAATTCCATCTCGCCAGCAAACGCATGATGCAATCATCATGTACGGCGAATCTCAACACGATCTCGACTCACCTAGCGCATTCACTCACGCATCCTCGTCGTCATCGATCACCATTTTTCTCTCACCGATCAAAGGTTGCTCGTCGCCATCAGCGTCTCGGTATCAACATTCCACCGCCGCGCCGGGAAAATCTATCCAACGATACGCGGCGGAATCGGGCGCGAGTTAATGGCGATAAGGCGATGGTACTCTCTCGAGGCTAACGAGATCGAACAGTGGCCGAGACTCGATTCTCAAAGGAAGAAAGGAATTCGCGTAGTCGTGGAGCGGAGAGAAACAAGCGAGATGCTCACCGCGGATGGAGGCAAAAAATCGGCAAGGGCGGACGAGATTTGATTCCCGGTGACGTATTAAATGTGTGGTAGCAGCCAGTGGTGTCAGAGGGATTGCTTTAATCAGTAGATTAATTCGTCATGGCCTCCGCCGCGTAGCAACGTCCTTTGTCGGCCGTTGGTAAAATATGAGCCAACGTACATAATCAACTATTTGTGGTAATGAATATTATGCGGCCGGCGCGCGTGTCATTAATAACGTCCGCGGCACGGCCGCGTAATCTGTTTTTTCCTTCGCATCCAAGCGTACATTATGCGCGCGAGCTACGTCTAAGCAGTGAAACCTTGGGAAAAAAAGACCCGGCCGCTTTGCATGCGCGCGAGCTGCCGAGTTTATGCGCTCGAGCTTGCCTCGATAAGATACAAGGTGACGCGAGTGATAACGCGTGCGCGGCTTGACAGTTTTTCCAATGTAAGGATTTTATAACACGCTGAGATATTTTGGATATTTAGCTCGAAGTTTTGTTACGTATATAAAAATTGTATAAAAATATTGAAATATCAAAGTAGAACGAAATATTTAATATCAAAGTTAATATATGGTAATAATTAATCTTGTTGGTTTAAAAAATTATTTTTCTGTTCCAAGAGATAACTTCTTTGTACAGTGAAGTATAAGGAATTTTAATAGTAAGCAATGCTTAATGCTTGGCTTTACATAGAATAGTGACGGATTTTCGATCTTTGAAGTTGATTTTACTGTTCGTAACCACGACGGAGATGAGTGATCGCGATTAATTCCAGCTTCGTCTAATCTTAATCTTTGTTTCCTGTAGTTCTTGGCGCTCATTCTATATGTATGTCAACATATATGTACGTTTAATTAAAGTATTTGTATGATTTTTATATTCCCTCACACTTCTTTAGCATCGTCGTAGATATACAAATAATATAAACATCTTGTTTCGATACCATTTCCGTAAAGATCAATATGACGCAGAGATACGACATGTTGAAGAGGATAGTAAGCAAAGAATTTCAATAGTAGATATACGCAGAGGAATAACCTGTGTTCTCTTTCCTGCCACAAAACTCTCACCTCTAGGTTTAACCCCTCCTGGACAACTCCCCGCGGCGAAAAGACAAATGAGCCTGAGGTGAGAACTTACCCGATAAATACCCAAGGCGACACACTGTTTGACCAGGGAGAAAGCAGCCTGGACTGGACAAGAAATACCGCATCTACCCTTCCCTTCATCCTCATCCCTATGTCCACGGCCCGTGGCTGTTTCCGTTCTTCACCCTTTGCTATCACTATCCATCTACAATTACAAAACACAAATTATTTAGACATATGAGTTTCTTTACTTTTCTTCTCTCACACAAAAATAGACGTAAAATACTTGGTGTTCTTGATTGCTGTAAAATTAAAGAACTGTAATGTTAAAAAAAGTAGTTTTTATTACAAGAATTATTGAGAAGAGAATTTGGAGAGTATTTTGATCTCATAGTCGTGGTCACAGTTCTAACATTGCTACCGCTATGCTTCAAGGAGAATTATCAATCAAATTATTTAGTCACAAGAGTCTTGCTCTACTTTTCTTTACTTACTAGAAATAATTATAGAATACCCAATGCTACTGATTTTTGTAAAATTAAAAGAACCGTAGATAATGTTTGTAAAAAGAAATTTTATTAGAAGAATTTTGATCGCACTGTAGCGGTCGCAGTAGTCACGAGAAAGATTCATTCGCCCTATCTTCGTGAAAGCTTGCGCGCAGTGCGTGCTACGGGGATCTCTTTTCTTTCGAGGCAAACCGTGTCCAGGCGCCGCATTAATTTTGTGTATTTAATGAGAGCGAGTTAAATGTCTGTCCGGAAGGGTTCCTCGGTCTCCAGTGCCATTCATGGAATCGCTAGCGAGACAAACTTTAACAGAGAAACGACCTTGCTTGCCTGCTTTGTTTCCCTCGAGACTTCGGATCAATTTGAAAGCAGCTTAAATTAATAAGAAAGATAGTTCATATCGCAAATCGTCATTATTTTATTGCCAATGATATTTCCCTGAATTTGGTATAAGTTTATTCGTTTCTTTCTATTTTTTTGCTGCAAGTGAAATTTCCCTATGATTCAAGAATAACGATGAAAAAGAAACGGAGAGGCAGATTCAGGGCCGTCGACGTCGACAAAAAACCGTGTTTTTCCGAGAGTGAAAAACTATTTTGTGCTTTAGCCGAGCCACTGACGGCGCATCATTTTTAACGGCGCCCTGTCAGACGATTGGAAAGGGAGAGGAGTACTGTCAGTGGCCAGCGGCCAACGTCAAACGTCAAGCCGGTCCTTCTTGCCCTCTCTCAATTTTTTTTTTCTCTAGCGTGCTCTTCATTCGATTTTTGCCTATTGAAAATACTCTGCATCGCATGAAAATCATTTATATTGAAAATATTTTAACTGTGCCGCGTATTTTGTGTTAGATTAAAACATATGAGATATCTGAACTGTTCAGATAATTTAACAAGATTATGTCAAGAAGCATGTCGCTTTTCCGCGATATGGCTTATTTAAAATTGCACATTTGGTTCTAAATCTTATAATAAATGATAATTGAAAATTCCCGTTTCTACACATAATAACGACAACATACATAATAATAGACAACATCCTTAAGTAAAATCATATTCAAATATATAGGAACATATACATAAGACAGCAAGAACATATTACATACGATACCGATTTAGTGTTAAGCTAATGTATTTTCTGCATTTCCATCATGTTTGTCAATCTATTAATCGAGTTAATCCTTAACTAGAAAATCGATTTTATAACAAGTACATAATTATAATATTACACTTAAGAGATTGGGATTCCGATTAACGAGTTAACTAATTTTCTTCGAGTCGATGAGTGAAAACCTTGACTTCTTTACAACTACGTCCAAGACGGTTATTTTTGTAGTATAATTTACTAATTAAAATACTAATAATATAATTACTTCATTCAAATATTTAGTATTTCTAAACTTTTCACTACCAATTGTAAAACCTCCATCAACGATCTTGTATAGCTTCTGCAAAGTAACCAATCTCTGATACCCAATTCGAACTACTCTCTTGGATCTCCGTCCCGGGAGAGACAGAGGCTCGGAAGACGCCACGTAGAATGGGCATCGACGCTCGCGGCGGCGACTTCTAGGTGATGGATGGGCTTCTGCTCGAACAGTTTCGTCTATACGTGCCACGTAGCGTTTCCCCAATTAAACAATTGCATTCACATCCATCTATCCGTCGGTCTGTCCGGCTGGTGAGATCGTGGCGAATGGGACGTTCTCCCCCTCATCCCTTTGTTCCTTTTCCCCCATCTATCCCGTTCGTCCCATTTCCGTATTCCTTGCCCTCTTTTTTTCCACGAGGTTTCGCTTCTGTCCACCCTCTATTCGCCGGAGAATACCACCTCGAAGCGGTTTACAATTAAAAAGCACGCCCACTGCTTCTGCAATACGGCAGTTACGTGACGCGACCGATTCGCAACCGATTGCGTAATTTCTACTTTACGACGCCTCAATTTCATGCAAATTCAACCCTTCCATGATACGATCATTTTGTCACTATGAAACTGCGAGAAGTCGGCCAACGACTGCTGGCAACAAAGAGAGGATTTCTCTCGAGTTGTTTGTATTTTTATTTGTGACAATAAATGATATACAAAAATCTTGCGTTTGTTTTTTTTCCTACGTTTATAATATGTTGTTGTGAAATTATTGGATTTCTAAAAGTTAAATTTCTTTTCTTACATTTTCGGTGGAATTTCCTGAAATTATTCGATTTCTAAGGGCTTCCTTCTCTTATATTTCCAACGAATTCTGTTTGAAATCATTGGATTTCTAGGGATTAAATTTCTCTTTTTACAAGATTTCTAAAGGTTGAGCTTCTTTCCTTATACATATAGTAGCATATTTTAAATAGGTTTTCGTGGAACAATTGGATTGGTGTTAAAAAATTTGAGAAAAAGTAATATTTGTGAAAAACATGCAACATTCTCGGTTATGATTTCGACTATTTTTTTTCCTTACATTTCTAGTCAATTTTTCAATTACTGGAGTCCTACTCTTTAAGAAATATACAATATTTTATCGTCAAACAAACAAAATATTATCCATAAAATAAATATAAATCTCTTATATGTTAACTAAAGAACGGTGGGTTCTTTGGAGATATACTTAAATCTGGACGCAATCGGTGCCGAAATATCGAGGACGCTCCAAATCGACGATAGGGTCGCCGAAGGTGAGCAGGAGGTGGCGAATGGGGTGGAAAAGGGGAAGAAACGGGAAAAAAAGGAAGGAAAAGAGCTGGGTTTGGTACGTAGGGCACGTCCGTGGGACCGCCGCCAATGTATGCTGCCCGCATAAACTAACAGCCGCATCGGATTTTACATAAAATTCCGGCGAGAGCCGTGATTTCAGGAGATGGACGGGGAAACGTGACGGGCCAGCGAGCAGTCATCGGTTACAACGGAACTGGTAGCACGGAGGCTGGCTTGAATTATGATTACGGATTACGCGTCGTTGCATTCCCTTTCTCTCCTGTATTTCTCACCCTCTGCTTCTGTCCGCGGTTTTTCGCCTGACAACCTCGCGCCCCCCTGTTTCATGGACGTTTTGCTCCATTTTATAAAATCTTCTATTGCCATTGCGTGATAGAAGATTGGACGAGTATTGCGATATTACATGGGAAATCGGAATGTCCCTTTTCTAAAGAGTTGAGTTATTATGAAAGATATGGAAGCATTGGAAGCATCGAGTGCATAAGATCTATAAGATACATTTGCTTTATTGACATTTAATTTATGAATGCTTACAGAAGCGGACTTTTGTCATACTGTGAGAACGATTTTCCTTGTTAGCTAATAATAGAAACATAGTTAGTATTTTGTAGTTTTTGTGAGAAAACGTAATGTGGTAAAAGATATACTTAATTTAAGTTAAAATACACAATTTTGTCAAGAAGCATTTTACAAAAGTTGCAGACAAATTAACTTATAAGGGTTAAATTATAGTATTTCTTCTAAATGTTTCTATCTTTCACAATACCCCTCAAAATGTTCAGAAAAGATCCTTGAAACCGGACAATGATCTGGTCCATTCTAAAGCTTTATCGTACCGTGTCAAATCACAATTTTGCGAACAACCTGTTCCATGCGATAGTCTATTCAAAATCTTCCGGACTTTCTTCGAGGAGGAAAAGAGGAAAAGAGAAAAGAGAGCAGGCACAGCAAGCTAACAGAGGAGCAGAGGGAGAAAGACGGAGGTATCCGCTCGTGCGACGAGTTATACAGGTTGTAGCGTGGTACCGGTTACACGCGGCCGAACTGTAATAGGGTGAGAGAGCCGGAGGGTGAGCAGCTCGGACTTGACTAATGAGGCGGCGCGTCCTCGACGTTATTAGATCGCCGAAAGAGTTTTTGAGGATGCCTCGGCTCCGGCCAGGGACGAATCCACCGCGAAGGATGGGTAATGATACGGCTGGACCCCGTTTCTTATTTGTCAAACGTCAGCCGCAAAGACGTTGCCCAGTTGTTTTCGAGCCAGAAGGAAGTCTCGGCTCTTTTCGGAATGATAATCTACTTGCAAATGCGACCGACTCTCTCTTTTTCCTTTCCTTTCTTATCCTTTTCTCCTATTTCTTTCTCTTTCCCTCTTTTCTTTCTTCACGCTGGTGAACACGAGCTTCATCTCTCTCCTCTCTCTCTCTCCCTCTGTTGTTTGTTCTGGTGAGCTTCGTAACGGAATTCCAAGGTGAAACGCTGCTACTTTGCGTTACGTAATTATCAATAATCACCAGGGACGCGCAACGGAGAGATAGGAAAAAGAGAAAAGAGAAACAGAGGGGAAGGGAAAGGTGGTAATAGCAAGTCGCGTGTTTCCACGAGAGATACGGTTTTCTTTCTCACGGAGATTTTCTGCCAGGACGGGTTTCCTGCTGAAATCACGGCAGGCGTAATTGCGCGTGGCCAGGAAGCGAGCGATTTCGCGCGACTGCACGATTTCTGCGCGATCTCGCTCGCCGCCACCGGTCATTGGGAAATTTAGATTGCGTAGTCGAAGGCGACATTTAATAGGCTAATCGGGAAATTTTGCTCGCCAGAAGGAAACGAGTAGTAGGGATAAGTGAACGTTGTGAATGCGGATAATGACCGCTGGTTATTGATTTTATGCGAATCGAAATGTTCAAGTCGCCTTGGTGTATGATTTATTTCGACACTCGCTTTGAGATGTGAAAGATAGGTTTTTGATTTAGTTGAAGAGGATTTTACGAGAGCTAGTTTCAGATTCTAACGATTCGAATTTGTAATTAGAAATGTGTGAGAGTTAAGAAGAAAGTTGAGCTAGATATGTGCATGTTTTGAAGGATCTTCGATTGAATTCATTTGAGAACTTGTTTATGGAATATTTCATGACTGAAGGGATTCTGGCATACATATGTGTAAACGTGAAATTCTTATTCAAAATATACAATGTAAATAATTAACTTCTTTTACGAGTAGTTAATAGTTACGTCTAATGACCGCTTATTTATTATTTTATACAAAAAATTAAAAAATGATTACCTTTTTTGATCCTAATTTTGTTCTTGAAGACATTAACAAAATCGTTTCCTGTCAATAAGTAGATCAAGGTTACAAGTTTATTCTGTGCTTCGTATAATATATTTTAATATAACTTATCTCCAAGTTATTTAATTTATTTAATTCATAATAGAAAACTACAAATACAAATCATTCACTTTTCGGCAGAGTGAAAAAGTAGACCAAGGAAAATATTTTCCCTGGTCGACGTAAGAAGCCGATTCTCAGCGTGAATACTCCATCAGATAGCAGCGGACGGTTCGCTCGTTCAGAAGGTGAGGCGCGAACGGCCGAGATCGTGTAAAATAGGCAAGCAGAACGCGTCGCTGCCTACTGCACTCTAATTAGTGCGCTAATTGTATACTTCATGTATGAACAGCGGCCGTTCCACTCGGGGATGCGCGTTAACAAACCTAATTTCCGTCTAAATCCATTTAATGGAACGCGAGACCGCGTTCTTATCTGCTAACACGCCGCTGAACATGCGTGCACCGGCGTTCTCGCTTTGTTATTTCGCCCAGAAACCCGCTGCTGTTGCGGAAAGGACCGATTTCTTTTCCGCGAGCGGCCATCGCGCCTCGGAACGCCAACTAAATTGCTTCGTGATCCTTATCTTCGTTGCCACGGAGGTTTCCAGCCCTGTTTTCGTTCTTCCACCAGCTTTAGAAGCTTTTCTTTAAGTAAAACGATGCTTGTAGATTGTTCCTTTAAATAAATGGAAGACAACTGAAGAGGATTTTTTTTTTTAAATTTTCATTTATTCTTTTGATAGAAAGTTTTTAGTTACGTATTTGGTTTAAACCGGCATTTGAGGTATTGTTCTTAAATATTACATACAAGCAGTTGATTCGTTCCAGAAATTCGTAACATACTCCAGATTTTCAATTACATTTTTTTCTTGAACCATTCAATTCCATCTGTTATGAAACTTACGAACTACTCTTAAGAAATTCGCAAGACGTAGTTCAGACTTTGAGTTACACCTTCTCCTTAAACTTTTGAATTCTGTGTACCTGTATTGAACTTTCAAATTTTTCCGAAGAAATTCGTAATATGTAGCCCAGATCTTGAGTTACACTTTTTTCTTGAAACTTTAAATTTTATACATGTCTAGAACTTTTGAATTATTCTTTAACCAGATACAATATTTAATATATGCCATTTTATCCATGACAAATTTTTAAATTTATCTTTTGCTTCTCAAACCTCTACATTGTAACTCCTAGCCTGGTAACATTGAATCGTGCTCGTAACAGAGATCGCAGTACGATTTGCAATGCTACGTTACCGACACAGTAAATTACCGATTTCACGCTACCAACCTTAACTCAGAGAGTCTTAGAAAATTCTAATCTCAACCACGAGCATTAAAATGTTATGGAATTCAGAACAAAGCAGAAAGTGGGGGGTATTAAACGCGTAAGTTGAAGTTTCCAAGGAGACGAAAGAAGTTGAAAGACAGCGGCGTAGCCAGGTTACCGGTGGATCGGTAGGAAAAGGAGGAAGAAAAAGAGGCGAAGAGAAGCGAGTCCAAAAGGGCAGCCGTAGCAGAGCCGCTTTCGCCTCGGCGAATGAAATTGCCCCGGCAATCGGTGGTTGCTTATTAGCGTTTGACGTTCGATTAGTCAAGTGCACCGGCTAAGATCCGCCGTTTGAAGGCTCCGTGGCTCCTCCCATTACCGGTTCCCGTGGGTTCTCTGCCGGCCAACAACCACGCGTCCACGATTCCACGCCGAGCAACAGGCACGTAGCATCATCATTCTTCTGTCTTCAAAACGGGAAAGACAGAGAATTGAGAGGGGGAGAGAGAGGGAGAGGAAGATACAGAGTTCTGCATGGTTCTCCAACCTCGTACGGGCATACCTTGTAATTACGTTAACCGTACTACTGCCAGCCGGTAATAGCACGAATTAGTTGCACTTCAATGTTTTCTTCGATGCATTCGAATACTCTTCTCTTATCTGGTAAACTTCTTCGGGATTCTGCTTGGCACTCCTTCGACCTTGATGATTTTCTGGTTAAAAGCGCACATATCTAAAGGTTAGGGTGGCTTATATGATTGGTTCGTTTGTGTTTCGCAATTGGTTTGTTGTTTTTTTTTTTACATATTAGTACTTGAAGTGGTACTTGGCTTATGATAGATTGGGTACATGTCGAGTATTTGCAATTGAGGAGCTTTCATATTGTATGTATCAAGTGTTTTTTCTAGTTAAGAAAGTCAGTTATTATGAACTTTTTGTTTAACTTGTAGATACAGTTTTTTTAAGAGCGACTATAATTATTAATTCAAACGTAGTTAATAATTAATAAAAATAAAAAATTAGAACTAAATCTCCCGATGCAAGTTATTCGATTCACTATTTTGTTTTGTGGATCGTATTCCGGGAAGCTCCTCTATTGTTTGGAATAGGAATGTTGGTTAAGGAACTTTATGTAATAATAGTTGTAAATCTGATGCTCTACCTCTTTCCTGAACCACTTGTAGACTATCATTGAGTCATAAACAAAAAGAAAAAAACACTCGAATGCGAAGATTTCATTTGAATAGGAATTTCTACATTTATCCATGAACAGAGTTAAATGTCACGAATGAAATCGAGAAACTTCTCAACGTCATTTCACGGTCCGCAATAATCCGCATTAGACCACACGTCTATTCCGTGGAATTCGATATCCAAGATACTAGACAAGATTCCCTGGAAAAAGCCACGCGATCGTAATTTATAGCGTTCGTTAGAGGAAAAAGCTCGGCTCGCCGGAGTACAACGCGTTATTAATACGTTTTAAAGAAATGTCCAAGATTAATTTGCGAAACGAGTCGCTATTGAAGTTCTTGCCCGCGGTCTCATTAATCTTATCCAGCGGTGGGCTAGGAGAGAGGGGAAAAAATTATTTTGTAGAATGTTCGGTGTAATAACAGGGAATTCTGTCGCCGGCACGCCTAGCGGGGAGGAAGAACACCGTCCCACTATTAATTCATGTCTCAAGTTTTCAAGTAAGAAATTAATGTCTCCATACGTGATTCGTGGCTCCGCGGAGCCGGATCCTGTTCCTTTCTCCTTCCAAGGGTGGTTAGCTCGCGAAAACTTCGGCCACGAAATGAAATTAATAAACCACGATTACGTTACAACCACGGACTTCTTACAGGGTTGAAAGCTTTCTTGTTCGTTTGATCCTTGAAGCATCGTAGCTTGATGACCCAATGAACGCAATTTCACTACAGATGCTTTTAGTTTCATATTCCTTTAGTATTTATCTCGTTTTTATCGTTCAACGTTTAATTTGGTTTTTGTATCAATATCAGTATCAATAACGGTATCAATATCTTTCTTTATTAGAAGAATTTATTTGATCTCAAATATTTCAAAAGAATCTCTAATTTGTAAAAACTATTCCAAATATTAATACATTCGATGCTACTAAAATACAGATACCTATCTCACCCTTGGAACTGCACATTTTTTTCACGAAAAACGCCTTTACTTTGAGCAATAATAATTATTCTAACGATTCTTCTCCACTGTTTTGTTTAATTGTCTAATGAGATTTCTTGAAACACACGAGAACTAAAAATATGCTGGTTGTGTCAGTAGCACGATATTACTTATTGTTACATAATCGCAATGACCTGGTAATGCAACAAATACATTAAAATGCTTTAGTATATATTCTTACAGACTTGAAAATTTATAACGAAATCTCCTAGAATCTAAATAATATAATCTCCATAAAAAATACTCCTAGTCTTAATACCCTTTAAATACTTCTCAAATATTAGTTTAACTACGAAACGTCTTCGACCGATTAAGCGAGAAGTCCACGGTATCGACATCGATTTTCTGCCGTTTAAGAAGCGAAAGACTCTCGATGTCATTAATCACGTTCCGTTGTCTTCTCGAAGACACTGCTCCATTGTCAAGTGGACGTATTTATTCCATTCTAAACCAAACGGCGCGGTAGGTAGATGGTGATCTCGCGTAGGCGGATCGCAGGTGGATGAACGCTGAAAATCCCGATGGCACGAGGTCACGTGTAACGGAGAGAAGTTTTAATTCCATGGCGGGACGTCGCGGTCGTCACGGGCTTATGTACGGTCCGCTCCGCTGGCGTTCTTTTTGAAAAAGTGAACGCGAGATAATGGAACGTAATGTAGCGTGAGCAGCCAGCGCTGCTACCTCGCTTCGGCTTCTAGCCGTGAGATGCTACACTGGGTGTCTCCGAAGTCGTCTTCCAGTCTGACATTTCCTTCATATTACGCTTGAGGGTGCATGATTTCAATGGTTGCTGCTAATTACGTGCTGATGGAGGTAGGTTGATAAAAAATTAACGAGTACTAGGCAAATTTGGACTAATTTTCAGCTGTAGAATAACCTGTTATCGATTATCTACTCCTGCCTAGCAGGAAATTAAACAAATTTACATATACTTCAAATTACTACAAATCTTCAAATTCGGTTTTCTCAAAAACAAAGCCTTCAATGTAATTTTATTACTCTTGATTTTCGTTGTGTTTTGGGCCATAAAATTTTTTTAATCCCATTTGTACCATAAATTACGGACCACCTATAATTAGTATTATGTTAGTAGAGTACATCTATATAAAAATTTGAAGTTCCTTTGTTAGTTTGTTAGAATTTCCTCAATATATCGTTCTTACAATAAAAGCGTCTTCCTCCAAAGTTTCACTGTAGTCAAATTGTTTCTTGTCAAGCTTAATCCCATGGAGCACCACGGGAGCGGTTCTTTTAGCCGGGTAATTGCAAAAAGTCTTCGAGCTTCTGCACCGTCCACCCGGTAGGAAAGTTTCACGTGTGGGGTACCTTAATGATGCACCCGGTCGGATCTCACGAAAACTCCACTCTCATCGTGCATGGTGACCAGCCATTGACCGACGTTTTTTTGCGTGTCTCAAAGCAGACGAACGTATCACGAACGATCACGATCCTCTATATTACTCGTACACTCTAATTCTATAAAATTTCCAACCTAAGAATTCTAATAAAAGAATCCTACAATTTAGACAACAAAGCATATCCCTCAAACTTTTCATTACGTAAAGCGAGACGAAATGAAACGAAATAAAATGTTTCTCTAAGCCAAAGAAACAGAGTTCCAACCGTGAATCAGGTCATTTTTCGCGCGCACAGATTCGCAAGAACCGGATCAAAATTTTAATTTTATTTCTGTGTATATCACTCTTACATTCTGATTCTATGAAATTATCATCCTAAACATTCTAATCAGAATGTCGCAACTTTGAAACAGACTGTATCCCTTAACCATTCCATTACGAAAAACGGGCAGAACGAAACGTTCAACGAAATGAGATGTTTCTCAGCCGAAGAAACAGAATTCTAGCCGTGGACCAGGCCATTTTTCGCGGGGCGAAGACTCGCGGGCACCGAATCGAAATCATAATTTTAATGAAACCGCTAGGCGAGCCCCGAAAATAATGGTCAACATTTCCTGCTCGTATTATTTTCCGCGGCGGGGGCACGGGGATTTACGAGAAGCGAATGGAAGCAGAAAATTAACGATTCTACCCAGAGAGGGTGGATCGTGAGGGGGTGGCAGCGGCGCGGTGGAAGTTTTTCTTAGTATTTTAATATAAATGCGGCTGCGTCGGCCGACTTGGCCTCGCGCGAGGAGGGCCCGGTTGTTTGCGGCAGTTTGTGCCAAGCTAAATGAAGAATGAAGCTGAAATTATTTGGTGGAAAACAGTGAAACAGGATGTGGAAACGACACCGCGTAGATTTACAGGAGCTGCTGCACGCGTCGCGCCACCGTGGCAGGCCAAAAGGGAGGCGAACAGGGGGTTGGAAACTGGACGACAAGAACATTTTTAAACGCGTTCCCTCCTCCACTGGCGATTATAATTCTTCGCGAGCTTCTGATAGATTCATGAGAATCCTTAATTTCGATCTTCCTATGCATAGCATTGGATGCGAACAAATTTTATTTTAATTTGTATTTTTATAATTAACAGTATAGTAATAGAGATTTGAAAATAACTATTTCTTGCATTTTTAATATCAAATACGAGAGGTACGTATTTTTTAATAAGAAATATATTTTAATTTATATTTGACGACTCGCCCAAATCTTTTCTGGATTATAAGATTAATTTTCACTTTTCGAACCCACATAGATGTCAGATTCTAGTTTATTCTTAATTTAAAAACTGGACAGTTAAGAAGATTGGATTCTCATCGCCCTATAAGAAATTCGCTAAAATTGCTAAACATAAATTATTTTTAAAAATTTTTTAAATGAAAAATCGATACGAGTGGCACTCATTATAGCGTTTCTATGGCGCTTTCTGTAGGTATGGTTCATTTGACCGAAACTCAAACGAGGTATCCGTTATCAGCGGTGACGAGAAGAATTGACGAGAGAACGCTCGGGACCGTCTCCTTTTCCCCTGCTTCATATTCGCGCCGGAAGCATCCCCATCCTCCAACGTAGGAGGGGGGGGGGGGAGAAAAGGGCTTCTTTACCCCACGGTGGATTCGTGGCTTTTTACGGGGAACCAATAATGAACTTTTTTTTCTCCTCCGGTATAAAAGTTGATTTGTAACAGCCTCTCTTTCTCACCACCCCGTGGACTCTGTCGGTCCCGCAACTTTTCCTCGTAGCCTCTTAAAAGCGGCGAGAAGCGTCTCATTCTCGGTCGCTGATATCACTCGCGGCATTGCTCATTACTCACGCCGTCTTATCGTCCTTACCCCCCATCGAGGCACCATTGCGTCGGCTTTTGCTACACCCTTGCCTCGTCCACCACCCCTATTCCTCTCTGGTTCCTCCTTTTTTTTCGATCCCGCGGAATCTTATTTCAAATGCTCTTGAAAAAAATGTTTTAGTCTGCTTTATCATTGTGCTGTAGTCTGTTATTTTATTTTTCATCTCTCTACCTTTCATTTTTCTATTTTTATATTGAATGGTTTTGTTTTGCGATAAAGGATTGAGAAAATGTCAATTTTAAATACGTAAGAAATTTTAAATTTTTAGTTTCGTGATGTGTTGTTTGACTGTCATATAAAAAATTAATTTATCTATCATCTTTAATTAAAAATGTGTGTTGCTTGTGATATTTAGATTAGGTTAACACAAGAAATGTATAAAAAATGGACAACTTTATACCTCGCAAGATAAAGAGCAATTATTGGTTCTATTTCGTCTAAGAATCTACTCCTTCCAACAATCACGCATTCCCTTCTTGAAACCGTATAGCACCTTTTATCTTAGCCATTACTAGATTTCGTGAAGGCTGAATTCTACCCCTCTCCGTTGTTGATCGGTCGATAGATCAATTGACAGTGTTGGTCGAGCATTATCCAAGGAATCATTGGCTTCTCTCTCCTTTCACCGCTTTCAGCCCTATCGCGGTGTACCGCGTTAAATTTACTGCGGCCTTGATAGGAAAGTGGAGCGCACGTTCCCACGATTATCTGTCCTGTCGAATACTTGTCTTACTACGACAAATTCTTTACATCTCTTGCTATATAGATTTCTTTTTTCTTTCATTTCCTCCAGACGAGAAATACTTCTGAGAAGATTGCTATTTGTATTTTGTTGAAAGAACACGATCATATTGAAGTAATCTACTATAGCGTGGAGTAGAAATAAAAGTTGGTGTATCATATTATTGGAATTTTTATAGAAATATTCTATTACAAGTTACGTTATATAACTGCATTGTAACGTGTGCAGTATATCAGGATCATTAGTAGTGTACAATAATATACGATACTAATATACATGAACACTTGCATCATTAATTCATGTCATTATCATGTATATTCTACACATTATTCATATGTAACCTTGATCATCACGTAGTACATCGTCATTATACACATTTATTTAGATTAGTATTCTGGTAGATCATCCAGAATCATACTATCATTCTAACCTTACAACGTCATTAAATATTAAACGAAGAATATACAAGAGTCACGATCAGAAAATACACATAATTGTTAAATATTATTCAATGTTTCCTGGATACAACAATGCTAAGCTACTGTTATCTCCGTAAGACAAATTATCTCATTCGATTTGCAAATATTGCTTGAAAAAATGATAAATTTCGATTTGGACCTCCATATAGTACTATAGGCAGGCAAAGATATGAACCCATAGGTATTGTGCCAAGTATTGGTGAAGGCGATCAAGTTGCGCGGTGAATGTTTCTTATCAGTAAATTAGCAGTCTAGCTGGCCTAGTAGCCTTCGTCGATACTGATGAGGGAAAGCAAGGCAGGAAGTGACAGGTATCAATCACCGGCGCATCTAGCGCAATGCCGCGGATGAGTTTCTGATACAGAAACTGCAGTCCTTTCTCGGCTGCTCGATAAGCACAATGAAGTAATTTCGAGGGTTCGATATCGGTTTCGTACGTGGCAGAGAATATTACATTTTTGGTTTTCTTCCACTCGTTATCTCGCTCACCGAGAACAGGAAGAGGTTGGAGATCTCATCTGTAATGATTTGAGAAATTAGGGAGTGGTGCAAGATTCTATTTATACGTTAAGAAGATTTTGGAGATAGTGCACAATTTTTTATCATTTTCGTTTTTTCATACAGTCATGTTTTAAGACTAGATTTTTTGAAATGTAAGTATATACATATTCGTCAATGTTCGTTTATCATCGCCATGTTCTTACCGTATTCTTTCTTTCTATCACTACAAAATGTCCCAAAATCGAAGGAAGATATGAAAGAATCATTCTTACTATCCCTTTTAAATTCTTCTAAAAATTTTCTCGAAACATCAAAGTCCTATCCTGTCTTTCAAGTATTACAACAAAAGTAAGATTAGAACATAAAAATTCAAAGACTCTAGCAACGTTGACAACTTATATTACAATCATACCTTTTTCGATCACTCTACCAGTCAATGAAATTTAGCAAAAGCCAAGATAAAATTCTAATCAATTGTTTATTGTTCCCATTTGAAAACTTCGTTTATAACTTAACATAGTAATTTCCATACAATTCGAGTCGCCTTTACACAAACCACCCGTTCGATCCTGTAATTCTCTTCATGTTTTCTGTTCACCCAGCTCGAACGGGAGAAAAATCAGGTCATATCGCGACGGTCCGCGCGGAATTCTTTCCCCGCGAGCGTGTCACACTACGTCTCCATAGAATATGTCAGGCTCCATAGAATTCGCCACGGCAGATAATCCAAAAGAAGACGAAAAGGGATGGCTTTTCCGGGGACTCGCATCAGCAGCTCGGTTGTGAGCGGGTACACAGCACCCGTTCGCCTAGCACACTCCCGTGAACAGTTCATTTATTATGCGGTTAGTTATCGCGCCTTTTCGTCTGATTTCCCTGCCAACAATGCGCCGTCACCGGCGCAGACAGGTTCTGGCGGTTCTTAGACTCCCGACCGTTCTCTTTCCCGCTTCCACGACGTTTTCTCATCCGCCACTCTAAGTGACGCTCACTGACGACACGCCATACGTCACACCGTTCCTACCCTCTTTCTCCAGCGACGTTTTCATCCCCCTTTTCCATACTCGCGTCTACCTATACCCCTTTCCCTCGTCTCTTTCTCTCACGTTTTTTTCACGCTTACGTCCCTTCCAGCTTCTTCTCGTTTTTACCTTTCGTTCTTTCACACCTTTGCTTTCTTCCACGCTTTCTTGCCTATTCGTGCGCCACGATGACTTCCAACAGCCGAGTTCGACGCAGTTGCCGAACTGAGAGTCTCGTTTGACTTACGACCAACTCGCTGGGGTGGAGTCCGCTCGGTTCATATATTTCTCGGAATGCGGCGGATCCAGTGTCCTCCGCGATCCACGGTTCTCTATTCAAGGTCTGGTGATAGTTGAATCTACTCGGACATTGAATTTTACGATGGAATTTTATAACAAAGTTTAGTATGATAATGGATAGTTCGTACATTTATCAACGTTTTATAACAGTCTGCAACTTCGATATATAAGGAAATATCAGTTCCACAGTGGAGATGTAGTTTTTAACCTACAGTTGAACACTCGAAGACCAACGCTCGAATGATCTGAATCGTTTCCCATTAATGCATTGCAGTCGTTTCACACTCGAACGAAACGCGTGGCGCAAAAACCTCGAATCTTCTCGAGATTCAGCGGCGTTGGTAACGGTACACGTGCAGAACAAATTCCCGCGACGGGAACCGGCGAAAATAAGGGGGCCCGCGAGACGAGCTTTCCCGTTACGTAGCCTCTCACGAGTGGTTTGCCATTTGAAAGATATTTTTTTGCTTTCGAGTACAGGTCGCGAGAAAAATAGCCGCGAATTGTGAGCAACGGCACAACGAAAAGCAATAGAGGAGGAAAGAGGGGGCGGAGGAGGTATCGTAGAGGAAGGCTAGACGAAGGAAGTCGGGGGGACGAAGTGATGGATGAACGCGGGCCCGTTTCTCGGGACGAGCCTCGGCGGACTGACATGTTTATACGAAGGCTGTCTGTAAAGGTGGCCGTAGCTTTGCTTTCCCGCTCCTCTTTTGTACCGTACGTCTCAAGCAAAGCGTCTCTCGCTCACGATTCCCGTTGCGTCTCTTCTCTTCTCTCCTCGTCGACTGCCTCTTTCTCGATGGGCCACCGAAAAGGGGAGCTTAAACGGGAAATAATACAGTCGCGTGATTAATTAAAGGTGACGCGTTCGCCCACCTACGAAGATCGCTAACCGTCTCGCTCTCGCGTCCGCTATTTTTCTCTCAGTCTTGGATCATCCTCTCGCTCGTCATTGTCCGCCACTTCTGTTAGGCTCGCTGGTAACCTACATATCCGACTGGAATAAAGCAGCCTCGCATTGTCGGCCACGGCTTGAGTAATAACTGTGCTTTGATTTCTCGAATTTCGCGCGACTTGGACGAGCCTTTGCGATTAATAATGTTATTAATAACGACGCGATCTCTGTATTTGCGGCGTGACGCTTCGGCGATGCTGGTATACACGCTCTCACTCGTAAGAGGGATGGATAATGCGTTGTCGGTGAAAACGCGAAGGGAGTTTAGACAGCGTGGCTTAACATGATTGCGAGAGGATCTTGTTGGCTACATGAATGGCAGGAATTGGAGGTAAGTTTAGCGTGGATTAGGTTTAGAGGTGGTGCTGTTAGGTTTTGCGAAGGGTAGAGTGATATTTAACCCTACAATCCTGTTAACGTTATATCGAGAGACTAAATAGGTAGGAGATAGAAATATGTGTGAATAGGATGAATATAGATGATTAGACAATATATAATCTTACTAACGTAATGATTATTTTAAACATATTCGGAGTTGCTATTTGATATTTTTATCTATTGCAAAAAATTATTAAGTAATGTACAGAATAGAGAGTTGTTGTGTTTCAAAGCGATAGATACAGATTACACTTATGAAATATTAGAAAATGCTTAGAATACATATATTATTGAAAAACGTATAAAATATAGTATTCGTTGTAGTAGTTATAATATTAAGTATTTAATGTATGAAATGAATTCTTTTATAAAAATATGTATTTGCTTAAACATCCGCAGTCTGTATATGAGCTAAACCCCCCCCCCCCCCCCCCCGCCAAAAAAAGAAAATAGAAAATATTTTAAGATCATATTAACATCTTATCAATTTTATACAGTACCTATTTATAGCAAATCTTCATTATTGGTTTTATGTGGAATACATATTAACTGCTTTGTGGGAGGTGTAATAAGGCTCTGTCACTTTTTATCGAAGAGTTAACAGAGGGTAAAGCGAGATAGATCCGTTTATTCCCCAAGTAAACACAAGGCTATTTAATCATCGGTGTATGTGTGTATTTTATTCATGTTTGCAAAGACGAGAGATCATGAGTGTTTGACAATCATCTCTTCAAACTGTCCATAATGCCTTGCTGCCCCGACCGATTCGGTGTCAGATTCTTTCAATCTGTCTTCTATGAATTTTATACTCTAGATTATAGTCAAGCAAAAAAACAATCGAACGACAATATCACAAGAAAGGAACATTTTCCACGAAGCGCAAAATAACGTACCGTAACTTTAACCGTGGGCGTGCCAGTCTCCGGCATGAATAGAAAGCACCTTTAATTAAAAAGGAAAACTTACGACCTTGAGAGGAAGATTACAAACGTGCACGCTAAGCTGCAGCCATGTATCTGTCTCGCTCTTTCATTTCGAAATCCGTCCCTACTCTTCTCAATTTCGAGAAACATGATAACCCACAAAACTTAGAAAGAAAAAGGAAATACACCAGCTATTATGAACTTCGCAAAAATTTTCTCTTTCATAGATAATGGATCTGTTTTCTCGATGCTGGGCTATCAAAGTTGTCGCGGTTAGATGTTCAAAGCTAAATCGCAGCTAAACTCGAGTGCCGCGGGATGAGAGGCTCTAGGTGACCGAGTTCCCTTGAGACTAGCGACGAAATTTTGCTTGGAATATGAATAAATTTATCGAAAAGCTCGAAGACAGTCGAGCGTGCCGTGGGGTAGTCTCGATGGAGGGCCAAATGATGGTTGAGGGTGGGAAAGGGGGTTGGGAGCTCGGGGGCCAAAAAGAGTTTGAAACTGCTCGGGCACCCCTATATTATAAATATCAGCCATGAAAGATGGCGCAGACAGCAGCAGGGAGGCAATGGGTCTGGGGGACGGCTGGGTAAAGGAGTGGAACAGAACCGGAATTAGCATAATCAGAATAATTTCCACCAGCTGACAGCGCCCTCATTCTTTTTCCTGCGACGCGATTCTTCCGCTGCTTTATTTTCCGTTGTTTTCCGCCTTCCGCTGCTTCTCTACGTCATCTCTCTCTCTCTCTCTCTCTCTCTCTCTCTCTCTCTGTCTCTGTCTCTCTGTCTCTCTGTTTTTTCGTCCTTTTTCCCTTTGGGCTGGCTCTTGTTCTTACTTCTCGTTCTTCCCGAATTCTCGCACCGTTCCCGCGGCCACTCTTCGATGCATCCCGCTTCGACCGGAAGAACTAACGGTCACATTTCCTTCCGTTTCTCTTCGTCGATGAAAACTTCCTCCCATTGATTCTTCTGCCTCGGCACTTCTGCTTTTAACCGTGTGTAAGAATCTTCCAAAGGATTCTAGCTATATTTCAATCACCGTTGAATACACACCGTGATTTCTAAATGTTGAAGGGATTAACGCTTCTAAGAAAATTCTACATCTATTCTGTTTAGTTTTCTCAATCACTGAAGCCGTCGACAGGCCATAAATAAAAGACAGTCGCATGGCAACCATAGACAATAGACAGGCAACGATGGTTTCGGGGATTTCAGTTACTAAGTAACACTGCTAGCTTGCGGATCTGAACCAGCTTAAACTGTATTCATACTTGTATATACACATTTCGTTAAATACACTTTTCTATCTTACAATTTATCCACTATCCATATAACCAATAACCACAACACTAAATAATCGTATTATAGAACAGGAAGTACTCTGGAGATTTTCCATTCTTGAGTTAGTGCCTTGGTAACATTATTTCTGATCTTTTTATTTATTTTTAACGAACTTCTGATTAAACTGTGGATTTTTATTCAACTTCGTATCTTTATAAATGCATTTAAAGAAATGTAACTTACGGAAAAATTTATTTCATCTACTAAGCGGTATAACGAGTACTTCGCTTTGAAGATTTTATATATTCTTATATATTTCCTACATTTTGTACAATTTTGCCCATTCATGATTATCTAAACTAAAGTTATAAACTTCCATTTTTCCGTTTCCACTTTATTTTCTCTTAAATATCTTCTATAGCAAATTAAGTCCATTTGAGATCATTTAGAAATTGTCCTCTTAAGATTATTCAACATCGCATAAAAATATTATGTCCATCTTAAAAATCAAATCGATCGAAATCGATATCGCATCGCAGAAAAGCGTTCGTACGAAGAATCTTGCCGTGGAATGGCGTCGTACGGCCTGCTTTTCCACTAGTACGGTGGATTCCATCCCCACAGCCGGCCTCCACCTCCAGAAATATATCAAAGTTCATGCGTTTCTACCTAATATCATTCGCGTGCACACCCTCGTCCCTCCTAACCACTTCCAGGGCAACCGAGTTGCCGGTTTACGTGCCTGCAATCCACTTCCGCCACCCCTTTAACCCTCTCGCCTCCAAACTCGCGTTTCCCTGATCTTTATTCATTCTTTCGCCTCGCCCATTTCAATTTTTCTACAGTTTAGCCCAAGGAAAAGTCGTACCTCGCCCCAACGAATCCCCGGGCCCCCGTGTACGCGCGCGTGCTCGATAAATTTTTCGCGATTCCTAATGTTTAGCCTTTATGGCTCGCCAGCCGGCGGTTTAAGAATCCGTTGGAAGGGTTATACCGTAGACTGTTAACCCAAGCCGCTGTCTTCTGCGGTTACCTCGTAGAGTGGTTGTATATTTTGGATTGCATGGTTTCTTTATTAGGTGTAAGCGCTGCTGGGATTATGTATTTTTACTGTATATATATATCATTGAAAAGTTGGATGTTCATGTTTTGCGTTCAATATTCTTGATAGATAAGAGAAATGGATTCTTGAAAAATTGTGATGTTTGTAAGTTGGGAAGACAGTGGGGAAATAAACGAAGAACCTTGATGAATGACAAAGTAGATGACAATTGAGGGTAGATTAAGATTAGAAATGTATCTAGAGGTTTAAGTAAATTTAGAGAATAAAAATATACTTACGAGGGAAAAGCTCTTCTCATGTAGTTTTAGCTCTATTATGATTATATGAGTTTATATAAGTAGGGGTTAATAAATCCGTAACAAGCTCGGGTAATGATATGATCGCTAATACTAAAAGCATCAAGTAGCTAGAAATGACTTACATAAGTGAATCTAACAGGAATTTTATAGATTCATTGAAATACATTTTTGAAAATTTTCTATGATTTTTTGTAAAGTATATGGGTAGACGATTGTTTTTTTAATATGCCAATACATTATATGTACCTTTCATTGTGATCTCTTTAGTACAAATTTTATACTATATTCTACTGACTATTCGTTATCACTAATGTTAAGATTGATTTCAGGAATAGCGAATAACAAGAAGCAATTCCGTATTTATCTAAAAATATACAACAAGTCGTACGATTTATCGATTTCATCGAAATCGTTCGATCCTCCTTTTGGAAAGTTCTTAGAAAAAAGAAGTGAACCCTCGGGAAAAAAGTGCTTGTATTATATACCATTTATACAAGTAACAGTCGGCCCTCTCTTAATATTATCCATCCATTATTCATCTTGGATCACGGTCGGGATCTTTCGAAATCGTATTCGCGAGTAAAGGCGGTAAGAAACGTCTGATTCAGATTCAAATGCTTATAGATCCCGCTGTAGATCCACAGCCATCCCATGGTCCATTGTATTTATTGGCAAAATGCACGTTCACGCGAGTCCACGCACAACTTGTACCGACTGTTTCTGTGAATCTCGAATCGAGCTTCCCTAAGAGAGCTTCCGAGAAAATAAGTACTCTAGCGACTTCCTACTGTTCCCCTTTTGAGATTTCTGTTCGCTTGAACAGTGCCTTTATCGACATAAACAAAAATGTTTGATCAGTTTGATCAATTTTGACATATTATCAAGAAAGAAGTGGAAAAGGAGAATTTACTTCGTATTACTATCTTGAAATCTAAGAACGTGAAGACCCTCGCTAATCATACATAATGTATGGTATGAATAGCGTCATTTCCCACGATGGTAGCAGATTCCGATCATTTCAACGCGGATCATACCACACTTCAATTGTGAATCTCATATATTCTACTTTACAAATCAAAAAAGGGACCTGCTATTCGGCACGAACTACTATTAGAAAGAAAAGAACTGTGTTAAATAAATATGATAAAATCTACCTAATCAAATGCTAACTTTTATTTCTTTCTAAATACATATTATCTTCTACGAAAAGATTAAGACAGGTGTATCCTTCTATTCTTCTCTATAACAATTTTCGAAATCTATACTCAAGTGAAAGTCGAACGAACTTATCACTCAACCCGGAAACGCATTAACGATCTAATCTTAGCCTAACCCTAGCCGAAAGACCTATCTTCCAAAATCCTCCAGCGGCTGTTCTAAAAGCTTAGAAATGTCGCCTATGAAAAAAGTGCGCGATCCGACAGATATTAAATCGAAGAGGGAAAAAAGGAGGTTGCGTGCGATCTCCTTTCGCCGGCGTATTTGTATTTTAAAGCACAAAAGACGCGAAAGGGGATGATACGAGATCGAAGCGCGGAATAACGCGAGGGTGGTGGCTCTCTCAGTATAAGGGTGGTCGCAAACAGAATGGTGGGGCGTCCTCCCTCTCGCATTCTCTCTCTTTCTTCGTCTCCCTTTCCTTCCGATGGAAGGATGCAAAGGTGTGGGGTTGGGTTTCAACCATGATTTCCATTCGCCAGCCATCCATCTTGTTTGAGACTGGAAACTGACAGATAGACGCGGATCCGAGTGCCGGTGACGTGGCAAGTCTTGCACGGCTATGCAGACGGTCGTGTTGGTGCATGTGCTCGCGCGTCCTCGTGTATGTACGCGCGACGTTACGGAGCAAGTGTACACGCGAGGAACGTCGAGCGTCGGCCAACTTCCGTATCCGCGTGAAAAATTCATTTTCGACGACATTAGCGCGCCAAGAAATTGCTTTTTCTTTCTGCCGGACGCTCGGCCTCCTCTTGTCGATCGACGCCGATTGACGTGTTGGCTGAGCTCTGGACTTCCTAGGTGGAATTTGTTGAAAGGAGCCTTTTACAAAATCAATTCGCTATGTAAACGATTCTCACGACCGACGAGTTTGTTCGAAGACACGAATTGGAAGTTTATTTTATGGATTATGTATATCGATTGACTTTCGCTAGATAATTTTTTGTATCGTAAGATCTACGCTCAATTTTCTGGAATATCAAATATAATCAATTTTTTTTTTTAGAATGTTATAATTTTTCAATGTTTTTCGCGTAGGAAACGAAAAATGAAATTGAACTTTACTTAAAAGAAAAGATTAATCGTAAAGATTTAAATTTTTCGAGATTAAAGCACATTTTGGAACAGTTCTTTCTGGAAATATAATTTTTCAATGTTTTTGTATCCATGTAGGTATACAATTCTTATCGACAATATAAGTCCGTAAAATATTTTTCTTTACTTTTCAGTCAATACCTTGACATTTCTACTTCTGATTGTATCTAAAGGAAGTATCTTACTTATGAAATAATTAACGTCTACCTTTATTTAAAGTCGGTATTGCTACTAAGATAAAATCAAAAGCGTGTAGTTGCTTAACTGTAAACTATATTTATCACTGCCTCCGTTATTGCGACATATTCATGACGTAAATGTCCATTGTTCCGTACTGTGCAATTATCGCAAGCATTCAATCATCAACTTCCTAGTATTAATAAAAGTCGTAACCGAATTCTGTGGCGAGTTTCTATGCACTACCTTACATTTGCGCTAGAAACAATCAATCCTTTCAATCTGGCTCTCTGTAAGCAAATTAGAAACACCTGACCTGTCGTTCGTTTTTATTCCTCAAACATTTCCTTTTGAGGTTGATTATGAATTGACTATCTTATAATCTACTCTAATTTTTCTATCAAAAGCAATGAAGCATAATTGTGTGCTCTTGACACTGGTATATAAATAAACGTAATTTATATGCAAAAGTTTCTATATTGTCTATCATGCTAAATAAACTACGTTATAAATTAATGAAAAATTAGGCAGTTAAAACTTGCATAAATAACTATGTAGGACAAGAGCGAGGAGAAAACGGTGTTGATACGCGATTACATTTTCTTTGAAGCAGTACATATGTATCAATTAATATAATAAATTTATCAATTACGAAGAACAGTATCACAATTCACACGGCTAACTTAAGTATAACTTTTATAGTCTTGCTGGATGGCTATTAATTTTCAGCGCTCAACTCTCAACTCTGAATTGTCAAATCTCCAATAACTTCTCAACGTTTAATTTTCGGTTTATTTCGAAACAATTTAAGCATACATACATTCATATAGAGGGCTGATCGGTATGAATTATCCGCCTTTACCGATGAACCGGCTCTGATGTTTCTTTTTTTCCTTTCCTCACTTTCGTGCGACGGTAACGTTTCGACAACGGCTCGACGATGCTTTTCATTGTTAACTCGCAATCGTTCAAATCGTAACTCACACGCTCCCTACAGCTATATTACTAGAAAGGAAGATACTTACTTTACTTTATTTTTATACTAGATTACTTTAAGGAACATAAAAAGGTTATAAAATTAATCTCTCCGAAGTTAAAACTGAAACAATGTACAAATTTATTTATAGATTTAAATAATTTACAAATTTGTCTACATATTTACGTAATTCAAAAATTTACTAAATATGTCAGATCAACACTTTTCAAATTTTTCTACATATTTACGTAATTCGCAAATTTACTAAATCTGTAAAATTCGAAAGGCTTTATACAGTTTTTTACATATTTACGCAATTCAAAAATTTACTAAATATGTAAGATTCGAAAAAGTTTACAAATTTTTCTATATATTTATTTAATTCACAAATTTATTAAGTCTGCAAGGTCAGAGAGGCTGCTCCGAATGACCTCCTCCAAACTTGTATTCGTTGCTGTAGAATTTGGCATATAGCATGTGGTATTTTGCGTACAGTTGTTCACGTCTAGCATTGCCATCGACTGCTCTTGAACATAATTATCCAAATTGAAATTACACTCGTATGCGTTCTTCTCTGAATCCATATACGAACTTCGTTGTATATAATCTGTATTTTCTGCTTGTGGATATTGCATTTGGGTTTCGTATTGTGGCTGTGCATTGTAAACTGTGTAATTGTATGGTTGGTGTAGATATTGATTTGAAAACTGCTGTTCTGTTGATGCCCCTTGATCAACGTAGTAAACAGTTTTCTCAGAAACGTGTGTCTGTTGACTGCCATACTGAGAGCAATTGAACACGCAAGGCGCTTGTGTTTGCGTTTGTGTAATGGTTGGGGGGATAGTCGGATACGTGTGCGTAATATTATTCATTGCTAAGTTTTCAACATTCCAATTGGCGGGCAATGCGATGTCAGTCTTCTTGTACGTAGAAGCAGCCTTGGCATTCGCAGGTTTCCTGTCAGCTTCAGATTTTAGGATCTGATCCTTTTTATACTTCATCCTGCGATTTTGGAACCAGATCTTGATTTGTCTTTCCGTTAAGGAAAGTGCCGCCGCCATTTCAATACGTCGTGGACGACAGAGGTAACGGATACAGCTGAATTCTTTCTCGAGTTGAACTAATTGCGTACTAGTGTATGCTGTTCGGGTTCGTTTAGTTGATTTTTTTTCCGTTCCTGAAATTAAAAATGTATCTTCTATTTAATGAATATGTCCGAGAAGATGTATTAAAAATTGTAGTTAGGGAAATTAGAGTTTTTGGAATTTATAAGAATAAGAATTCATAGTAGAATTGTTCAGCTTTAGAAGTTTTTATATTTGTAATTCCTATATGATAAAAATGTAATTTTCACCTGGAAATAGTTTAGAATTTATAAAAATAAGTTGGCCATTTCTTTCACAAGAAATTTTTCTTCCAAACCGACTATTATTTTTATAGGATTATACCTGCATTCGCAATTATAACACGATGAAAATATAATTTTTAAGTGAAAACTTTAGAGTATAATTGTAAGCTGATTACCTTTATAGCAAAGAACTTTTGGTTTAAACGAATTGTCCATATAAGTTTCTTTGAATTTGTAATTTCGACTGGATAGAAATATAATTTCCATGTAGAAACAGGAATCGTCTGGAGAATGCGAACGGAGAAGGTGTCAAGGGTCGCCCAGTGGGAAACTCGTCAGCTCACGAGGTGGCTATGTTCCCGCTGTGCGACTCAAAGGCTGAACACTGAAGCCGTGTTATTGGATTAAATGGTCCTGGCGCGAATTTACAAGCAAATACGATTCGTCAATGACACAGATGAAACAAAGAGAACCGCCTAGTCGTCGAGGTCGCGAGGCTCGCACGCGACAATTTGTCGATCGATGATTGATAAACGACGTTGTTTGACGCAACCTGACTCTGCCAGGGAAGCTGTGAAAAATAGAAATAATCGACGAAAAATGTGCTATGAAATTGACACTATTCCAAAAATTATCATCTTCCATCATCTTCTTTCTTTTTTCTTTTTACTGTTCGAATTCTTTACTGTTTCTCATGATTTAATTGAAACTTGTTTGAAAACTATGTGGATCTAGGTAACACTTTCTGTACCTATAGAAGAGTCGAACGCTCTATTGGAGACTTCAATGAAAGAAAAGAAATAGAATTCCTTGCTTTCCTATGTAAATTACTAAATTGATTGAAAACAATGGATAGAAGTTTACATATAATTAAACACGTGTTTACGTTTCAATATTTTATCTCCGTCTATTGATAAGTCGACAGTCTATTGCGACATGCGATGCGAACTGCGTGGTTTTTAGATATTTCAGGACATATCGATGCCTTGAGGGGAAGAAACATTCAAGTAACATTCGAGGAAACGTTATCGTCGAAAATGGACGCCGGATTTTCACATTCTGATCGAATTACGAAGGCAGGAACACGCGCGATCGTGAAACTCGTGACGAAAATGATAAAGACATTATCTGTCCATCGACCTCGTTGATAAGCTAATTTCGTCAAAATTCTTGAAACTTAGAAACAAGGCCGTTTAGAAAATATCGTGACCAAGGAAATATTCGAAGAATAAATCATCCTCTGGTTTAATACGACTGGACAAATTTTCTTAACGAAAAAAAAAGATTTTTGAAATAAGAATTTTTCGAAATGAAGAATTTTCAATCAAGGACGAAACGACGATATCGAGATAATTAAGGTGTATTTCGCAACCAATAAACATGTCACCACTGACCCAAGGATAGCAGTCCATCATCTGGTGACTCTGTTTTATGTAAACCTATGTAGAGCATCGACGAGCAAGCGGGACGAGAGCGCCGTTTTATAATCCCTCGAGACTAAAGTCTCCTAAATGGGCAGCTCGTTAATCAAACTTGATTCAATAATGTCTACAGGAACGTCTATTTGCTGTAGAATCTGTGACGGTGGCGGACGTTCTTGTTTAACGTTGCTGTGTAATTTTACCTATCAAATAAAAACGTTCGCGTGTTTTCTTTTCCTTTGTAATGGGCTAATTTTAAACATGCGCTAATTCTGCCTACTTTCCATATATGAACAAAGAAAATATACTATTTTGAATGCTTCTTTAAATGAATACTAGTAGGTATATAAATATTTAAAATGAACAACATTGATAAAATAAAAGTAAAAAATGGTTAATAAATATTATCAATGTAGATATAATAATATTTTAAGAAACGTTAGATCTAAGAAGCTAGATATGTATTATATACAAAATAGATAATTTTTAAACAAATTCTTTATTAGATAAAAACAAAAAATCCTTACTAATAATTCTCAAAATATTTTTAAAAATTCAGTATAAAAATTATTCACTCTTCTTAATTCATTAATCTAAACGAAAACCTATAATACACTCTTCTCTTTCGTAAACTTTTAAAGAATTAATTTGAATTTATAGAGATTGAAGTAAAAATAAATCTTATAAATCCTAAAAATTTAACGTTACTCAGGCTTCTGAAGGAAACTAAATTCGATAAAAATAAATAAATATCGAAATAAATACCTTGAGCTGATGTCGGATTCTTTCTTGCTACAGCAGGAACCTGCTCCTGCTGCGTTGTTGGCTGTGTCTGCTCTAAGTATTCCCTCTGTCCTCCATTCATCCACATCTCGTTGCTGGACCCGTTGATCTCCCACGAGGTTTGCTCGTTACGGTCTGTAGTCGAGCCATTCTGGTATGTATACTCAGTGTAGTTATCATTAGTGCAGCTGGATGTCGACGAAATGGGTGAAGATCCGATGCTCATCGATGACAGAGATGAGTTGTTCTCACCTATGATGTTCTGTGATGGATAATTGTTCATTTCACTAGCACGGATGATGTTTTCGCGATCACAACTAATTTTCCGTCTTCGTTTATTTTTGGGACTTTGAAACGTTCAGTAGGGAAAGCTACAGGTTAGGCGTTCCAAAGACGACTAAGAATGAATGTGGCATTCCTTGCCAATTTATAGTTTGTGGGACTGTCTGCTGCCGGACTGGGCCCAGCCAATCAGAACGATCGATTTTCCAAGACAATGAACCCTTTCGTCTTAGGGGGCTGTTATCGGTGACTTCATCCGCCGCAATCGGGGCCCGAGGGGATAAAGTGGTCATCGTTTAGGATTTCTCAGACTACAGGTTGCAATTAAACTTTTCACTAATTCTCCTGTTATTCACTGCTCTACAAAAGTCGTCGATGAATTGCACAATTTCAATTACTTTTCATAAATAATGGTGAAAAAACAGTCGAAGGCTAATATCGTGCATTGAAACTTGGAGTTTTTTTCTGTATCTTATATCATTTCTCACACACCCGATCATCCATTCGATTGAATTGCTTTCTCTTTCCAATAAATATTGTGTTCTTCCAAAACTATTTTTATAAACAAATTCTGCACGGAAAGTTAACGTTGTTTTCGTATTTGCTTCGTTTTCCAGGATTTCGTGTTACTTCCCGAATAATTTTTGTCTTATCTCACGTGTTAAATAATTTTAAACAATCTCTCTATCAACTTTTACAATCCAGACTTCAAGACTAGACAAATAACGAGCTAACCCGTTCCTAATGATGTATTCGGTACACTATTCCGAACAAGACTGTTTCTCAGGTATTATAAATTCAACAAGTCGTATGATCGATTCACATATACGATTAAATGACGAGATATTTTGTATACAACTACGTTCAAGTATTGTATAACTTATATATTGTATAACTTATATTTTATAACTTGACATTTATCAAAATATCAAATGATTTTATATAAATTTCGTACGTCATTAAATTTAAATATTAGTATAGCTTTATAAAAATTTTAAATGATTTTGTTTAAATTTTCAATATAGAATAATCTATAATAATTTATGTATAATCTATATATTCGAATTTTTGCCTCCCTAATAATCTACCTCCTATTCACTTATTATTTTTCTATTGAAATGACATTTTTTCAAATTCTTTATCATCTTACATTTTTCCAATCCAAACTCACATCATCCAAAAACAAATTTTACACATTTCGAGCGTCAACCGATTGTCAAATATATCAAATAGTTAGGAATTCTCATTTATTTTTATTTCGTGACAACTAGGAATAAATCTCAGTAGAAACGATGCGGAATCGGTTCACGGTCCAGCATCCCAGACACCAAAGCGAGAAATTGATCAGCGTCATTCCTCGGCTATCTCCCTTGCCCTGTAACATCCAACATTCTCTTTTTCTTCAGCACTGTACCCCTTCCCCTCTGTTCTATTTTCTCTTTTCTTCCTGGTTTTCCCTCCTAACAGAATCAGCCATTCTCCTTCCGCGCTGAGAACTGTCTGCAGACTCGCGCCACCGGTTTTCCAACCTACCCACCCCCTCTTTCTATACCACCCCCTTGGCCACAGCCTCCACCCATTCTTCCTTCTCGTCGACGAACAAACGCTCTCTTTTTCCACGTTCAACCGTTCCACGGACAAAAATCGTTGCTCGAAGGAAAAAGAATATCGTGTTCTGTTCATAGGGGGTTGAAGGGGTGGACCCAACAGAAAAACCACAGTTTGCTACTGTTTCTTTCATTGATTCCCTTCTTAGAATCTAGACCGACTTTTTCTATAGCAAAATCTATAGTCCTGTATTTTTCTTTATTTCATAATGAATATAATGAATATGGAAAATTTTAGAATTAGAGGCAAATTACAAAGAATGCACATAATATGTAAACGTATATATACATATTTATGCAAAATTATATATTTTATATTATAATATATTATAAATTACATATATAATGTGTTATATATTATAAAATATATATCCAAAGCATAATACTCCTTATAATATTTCATATATAAAACAAACTTTTATTCAATTATATCTGGAAAAATATGAATTTGCATTAATATCACTAAGTCTATTAGTGAAAATAGTCATCCTTAAGACGATGACTGCCACCTAAATTTTATAGACCCTTTTGCTAAGGCAGCAGCAATAAATTGAAATATGTCGTACCCTTGGTTTCTTCTAGTAAGGTTGGTCAAGTTCGGTTTACGAGCATCTATTGTACTACAGACAGTTAACTATTTACACTTTATACTTTATTGCTTGTGCACTGATCCGGAACGATGAACACGGGTATAATGGGTACAATGAGATGCATCAGGTTAATCCGTAAACATAGCAGTGCTACCTCTCATAAATAATCATATATTTTGCTAATAATGGCAGTGATGAAATATATTAATAAATTAAAATTTTTGACAGATTGAACAAAGTTAAACAATTCATTACAATTAGTTACAGATTCCTTCCACTTCTCTTTCCACTGACTTAGAATCTTTTTTATCTGATTCATGTATGTATGAAAATTATCTCAGTAGCTCAAAGATAAAGAATTTTCAAAAATAATTCAAGTTTTTCAGAAGGTTAAATACCTAAATATATATGGTCGCAAACGTCATTGTAATATTAGTTTCTAAAAATTCATTTCATCACTTGATAATATTTTGTTTTACCGGATATTCTGCTCAGATTGAACCATTTAAATTATTTCTATTGTTACTGAAGATTTTGAAAAGTTACTAACGTTAGATACCACATCATTCCAAAGTTATCCATTCTTGAATTCGTCTTGATATCGCTTATAACATCATATATATATACACATACATGAGAAATATATTATTATATAATAAATATATTAATATATTATATATTATAAAATTGTAAGATATATTATAAATATATTATATAATATATATAATTATATATTATAATATATATATATATATATATATATATATATATATAAGAAATAGATATTGACACGCAAAACTGGATTGATGACCTTAAAATTATTTTCGAGGTATTCTCAGAGATACTTTGTCGGTAAGTTAGATTTTGAATTTAAGCAACACCCGATATATGAATACATCAACAAGACAGGCTTAATATTGCCTAAAATTAGAGCAACCGATAGTTACTAAACCAGTACTTTCGTCCTTCTATATCCGCTTTCCTCAAATCCTTTTCATAGTCCTCGAAAGCACCTTGCTTGGTGCGGAAATCCAAACACAATTGGCAGGCGATTTTCAGATTTAAGAAAGCTGACTTTTCGAAGATTTAGCTGGAAAACAATCCGACTTTACGCAACGCTGGTTAATCCGAAACGGTGGAATTTTCCATTCGGTTGCATCGATGAATCGGCGGCGGAATAAAAGCGACTGGAAAAGTCAAAAGGCTTTTCGTCGAGGACGTTAAAGGCTCATCGTCGTTGTCGTTCTACGTAAGAGCTACGAAGGACGTAAACGCCTTATCAAGACGGCGCTCTAATCCCTCGTTGGATCGCGCTTGTCTGCCATGGCAGTCGTCGTAGACCGTCCCGGTAATTTATGGCGTTTTAACTTCCCCTCCGCGGCGCAGATTAGTATGGAAAATCCTTCGTGTCGATCGGCCTGCGATTACGCCAGCCTCGATTTACAGTGAAATGTAGGCTAATATTGGCCCACTTCTGTCCCGCGTGTAACCTGCCGCCGAGCTTGTGATCGACCGGTTGATCGATCGTCATCTGAAGATTCGTCAGCGTTCAACTTCGATATTTTTTTACTCTGTAATGTAAATGAAAATATCGGTTAATTTCAAGTTATGAGTTGATTGCGGAATTTTATGCAAATTAATTGTTATGAATGTATATTTGCCGTATCGCGGTATTTACACAAATTTATGTTTTTCTGGACATAATTAAAAAATTAGAACCTAAGTAGAAATTTATTTTATTCGCAAGATACTATAACGAATACGTTTTGCATATTTTATATATTTTTGCATATTACGTACAATCTGTGGATTTTTGTATCTTCAAATTTTTTTATAAATACAAAAGTATCTGCTGTTTAATTACGATCTTCCAAAAATATTATTTTGAAATAGTCTTTTGCCGTCTAAGTAGTATATATTAAGGTAACAAAAGCGATCGATTCTTAGAAGTCATATTGGCATGCAGGTGGATATTCTCATAAAGGTTAGGTACCATTAAACTTCAATATTTGGATAGAAGAAAAATAATACAGTAGTGGATGAATGATTCGAATACAAAACTTGAGATTAAAAAATTTTTAATATCAATAATATTCCTTTATAAAAAACTATCTTTAATTAAAAATTGAATATATTAGGTTGTTCGAAAAGTTTCTTTCGTTTTATAAGAAAACAACGGATGCATGACATTATTTGTTTCATATTATTTTATCGAATTACGTACGATCGTAATAATAGAAACGGAACAAAATGGATCATATGTGATTCAATAAAATAATAGAAAACGAAAAATGTCGCAAGTCTATTGTTTCCTTATAAAACGAAAGAAACTTTCCGGATAACTTAATATTTTATTAAATTTCATATCATGTTGGAAAAAAATTCTTGCAAGGTATTTCTTCGTGAATACTACATTTATGTTTAGGAAATAGTTATCGCAAGTTACTTAAGTAATCGATGGCTGCCCAAAAGATCAAGTGCACCGCTTGTACGTTTCATTTTGCTAGTGCTTAATGACGAGTAAGTCGAAGAGTACGTTAAGGTTGATAATTATATGACTGATGCTTATCAAGCTTTGTTTCCATTAGATAATTGTGCACGGGTATTCATGAAATATGACTTGGAAGATGAACCGATACCAAGTATTCCAGGCAGTAACCTTTTACGACACTGATGGTAAAAACATGTTTCTTTCCATTGAGTATACGACTAACGTCGTGTAAGCTTGCATGTATATAATGTTTCATAATTTTGAATAATTAGAAAACCTTATTATCAATGAAGAAATAGTCTCTCACACTCATATTACTTCTCCCTTGAATTGCAATATAATTTTATTAACAGTGATGTAATCCAAATGACTAATTTGTAATTTTGCATATAAGTTAGGCAGATTTTCAACGATACATTTATTGAAACTGATAGATTTTTTGTACAACAGTGATGAAAGTTTACTTTTCTCCTTGTATTATATATTTTTTCATATAATTTTCTTTACTTTAATTGCTTTTCTACAAATTTTAGAAATCAAATTACATAAATACGCATATTAAATTACATGAAAAAATATTTAAAAATTAGACGAATTCCTTTGCTCTTGACTACCGCTCTAAAAAGTTACTTATTTGACAATTGAAAAAAAAAAATAAAATTCTGAGTAAATACGTCCCTCGATAAATATTAAATCAGCGGCAATTTCGGGCAGAGGGTTGCTCCCAAATGACGTCGAATATTCCCGGTGGTCGGATTTCGAGATCGACGAGCCGTGCCTCTGCTTTTGTATAATGTAATCTAGAAGTTTGACAGGGTCTGACGGTGGATTGCCTTCAGCCAAGGCTAGTCGGGGCGACGAAAATGGGGGAAACGAGGATACGAAGAATGCTCACGTAGTGTGAGTCGCCGCGAAATGGGGGTCAGAGCTACCGCATCAAAGGATTACCTCTAGTATAGAAAAGTAATTACGACCGAATTACCATCTGCTTTATTGCAATGCTGCCACATTTCGTTTGAATTTCTGGCTTTTAAAAAGAGACAAATTCAAAAGAGCTTAATTTTATAGCCACGAACTAAGACAATTTAGTAACAGTAAGACCTGTTAGAGCTATGTTAGATCTATGTTAAATCATTAACCTTTTATCGACCTTCATACCTCCAAAAGTTCTGTTCAGATATTCAATCATTACTATCCAATTGTCAATCGTATGATATCTATATGGAGAGGAACATAGACGAGATCTATAGAGACTTATAAAGGACTATAGAGAGGAAATTTACATAAACAGGAGTAAGATGTGGATTTCGTTGTAAATGTGTTACAAACGAATGTTTCATGGTACGTTTATAAATATCTGTAAAAATAAATAAATTTCTCCCTCTCCCTCTCTCTTTCTTAAAACGGATCATTTTCACAGAAATTAAATCGTTTTACATTGATGTGGATCGCTTCAATCGGATTTATTATTGGTTAAGATTATGTATACTTATATATTGCTAAAGTTTACTTTATAAGAATTCATATCAGTACTTCTACCAAAAGTTTTCCTTTTCATATTCTAATACAATTTTATTCCTGGACATCGACGATTAATTACCTATTAGTCGTTTACTTGCCAGTCAATAACTAGATCCATTCCGTGTATAACGTATTTTACAATACGTTCATAACACACAGTAACACAAAACTTCCTAGAATCATTCTTACCACAAAGCAAAAGAATTCACTTCATGGTAGACCACAAAGCAACCTCGTCGAAAGATCTGCCTGGTCAGAGCAACTACCTCAGCCCCTTTCTCTGCGGCTCGTCGTGTAACATATGCTTTTATCTAAATTAAACAGTGTCGACGCGATTTTCATTTCCTGGCCTGAAGCTGCTGATGTTATCCGCAGGATAGCGCGTCGCGAGAGCGTTGCTAAGGGATGGGAAAGCTCAGCCCTCTCAGTGCTCGACCAACCCTCGTGTCTCTCTTTCTCTTTTGGCCACCCTCTTCATCCTTCTTCCTGTTCTCCTTCGCTCTGCCGCGGCTTCGTCGCCTTATACACCCGTTTCTCTATACCTATGCACGCGCTCCTTCTCTGCTATCTGGTCGTATTCTAACACCGAACTCTTCATCCCCCTCTTCCTGTTCCACCCTCTCGTTCTATCGCTTGGACAAGTTACACGGTGCTTCGTTGCTCCCTAGAATATGCTTGGGATATTTCGTGCACTGGAATTATGCTCGTGATTGAGATTGTAATTCGGGGAACTAAGAGTGGAGATGGGAGGTTAGTATGATGAGTGGTTGAATTGGTGGTTTGAATAGCGAGAAAATTTTAGAATAGACGCAAGTATATGGATGATTTCGGATACATTAGAAGGATGATTAGGCTAATTGTAGCTCGGAGAATATAGGTGTTGGTTCCCAAATTGCTATTTCTATTATCGTATGAAGAGAAGAATACGCGTTGTACTGTAGTATTATATAATCAAAGAAATCAATTCATCAGCTGATGTATGGTTAAAGAAGACAACTTATTTAAACTTGAATCTATAGATATTGTTTTGCAATCATTAAAAACACGTAACCACGATGTTCTTAATCGTTTTGAAATGGTGGATAGGTTTTTTTTTAAACAAGGAAAGACAGCAATTCCCTGGCGATTTCTCTTAACGAAGAACGATTCGATATCAATCGAGGTGAAGCAGGAAAGAGTAGCTTTCACGTTTTGGTAGACATGGAGGAACCGATTGTTTGCGAGGGCTCGAAGTCGAGCGCAAGAAGCGGTCACGGATATGACGCGTTTTTATCGACGAGGCAATGGGGAGATCGGAGCGAGCCGTAAACGTCGAGGCCGGATACCAAGATCCTCGCGAGCAGATAGAAAAGAAGGCATCCTACTTTTATACTCTGGAGGTTAAAGTTTACCAAGTTATTCTGACTTTCCCTCCGTCCTCGTCGTCGCCGGCTGGTATCGCGCGGGAAAAGCTACCCCGTCAGCTCGGTTGACGTTTCGCGTCATAGTCACCCTCGTCCCGTCGATCTTCCATCCCCTTTCTCGTCTTCCTCCGACTATCTTCTCGTTCTTCCTCCCTTTTCGAGATTCTTGCCGTTCTGTCATCCTTCGATCGACTTTCCTGAGTTTTCCAAGTTTCAGGACATCTTTTAAGGAAGCTTCGAAAACTCTTGCTGATGGATGTTTATGTAGATATATAGCGCGTAGTGAATTCTTGAAATTAATTCTTTGACAGTGCAATAAAGTAAAAAATTCAACAGGAATGATTTGGAGAATAATTATTTCTTTATCTATTATTCTATTCGATTATAGGGGATTTATCGACAACCAGATACAAAGAATACATGCTTTAATCTTTCCACAGAAAGTGCGTAAGAATAATTGTGTTATGCATGGGGACGTAAAATCTGAAATTTATAGTACCATATTTGATGGTTTGGTCGATGGTTTCAAATCTGCATCGTAAAAGAGAGACACTGTGAAAGGGTTAATGCTGACGGTGTAAGGGAGAATCTGCATGAAATTTTTACTCCATCAATTTTTTTAACCTGTTTATTTTGCAACAAATATTGTTAACACTCTGTAGATCATTCTGTTGCATACCTATTATTTTAAAACTGAGTATTTTCTTTCTCGCAGGTGATCTTAATATTTTAACTTTACGTATATAAGGGTATCTGTCGGATATCTAATAAAAATCGGATATCTTATATCATTACACTCTAATGTGAAAAGAGATTTAAATTCATAAATTTTCTTACTTTAATGGTATTCTTACACTCTTATTTTTTCTAATTTCTTTTCATTGCATCTCTATCGGAAGAAACGTGTTCACGGAACCGAAAGTTTTGCATTCGTAGAATTTTTGCCGTCCGCTCGCGACCATTTTTCTTTCCCGCCTCTCGCCTCTTTCTTGTCCCGTGTCTCAGCGTCGCGCAAAAAAGTTCGCAATTTTATAACGGAAGTTGGCTGAATACAAAATCAGTGGGCTGTCGCTCTTCACGGCCAACTTGTATCGTGTTTTAATGGAACTGACTCGACGCCGTCAACGAGACACCGTCGACGATTCCTTCGCGTAAATTCTTCGACAAACCTCTTTGTACTTGTACCAACGGGACACCAATTTTATTTTAACAATAAAAAATTGAGACTCGACAAGTAACGTTCTCATAAAGCAAAAATGATGAATGTTCATGATATATACATACATATATTTTCATATATATTCATCTATATATACTTTGTTTTTAATTAATTTACTATTTCTACCTTTATGTCCTCCAAATCAAATTTTTCTATGAGCATAATAGATATTTTCTTAAACCTTTAACAGTGTAATATGACCATAATCGGACCATCGAATTTAATATTATAAATTTCACATTCTAAACATTATCACACGTAATATGGTTATTTATAATATTATCTACAAAAAGTTGAAAATACGCTTTTTTATATCCGAAATGCAAGAAATTTTAATGTCAACGAAATACTGTTTGCTCGGTCATCCATTCTCAATTCTTCGTCATTTTATTACACGCTGAAAGGGTTAATTCTTAATGTGAAAATCGCCATACTGTTAACCTTTCTAGGCGAAACCTTTTTAGGAACTTATTAAGAAATCAACCATTACGACTCATAATAAAAGAGAAATACATTTTTATAAGATATTGCAACATTTTTTGTAGAAGATTAGAAAGATTACTTTGGTGCTTGATGGTCAATCAGTCGGTTTACAGAAAAATTGTTTATTGAGCAGACAGGAAGTAAACAAGAGGTAAATTTTCATAATTACTGCTAATAGTCGCAGGGCAAAATGGCAGACAGGCAGTTCTAAGGCTATTCATGAAATTTATCACTATCGTAATCAGACATCACAGCGCTTAACCTTCTTGAATCGCTAAAATCTAAGCAGGTTAAGGCCATGAGGTTATCTCATCTAGATATTGTCGGACGGTCAGTTTATCATATACCTTTCAAAATCTGTTTTTGCTATCATTTAGGTTATGACACGCTGATTATGAGATAGGTGCCACTAAACTGTAAGGAAAAATAGAAACGGCAACTTCCGTCTCCATGTCTGTTAATAATAAGGAGAATTACAAGGAAGCAAGAAGTCAAATAATCTATTGTATCTTTTTCGATGATTAGAAGGAAAAATAGATCATAACGGATTCTATTGTAGACTTAGAAATTCTTCTGAACGTGGCTAATTAACAGAACTAAATGAAACAGAGTAACATTCACTAAGGCACTTCTATGTTCTTTATACATACTGGATTAGAATAATTCTTCTGTTTTCTAACTTTAACATTTAACTTGAAGTTTAGTTTCAACTGTAACTTCCATTTTAATCTTTTTGCAGTTTTCTGCTCGAATGTGTTAACTGTAGCGATATATCATTTGTTTGGCTGCATATAATTATCTTTTAACACGTCAACTGTCGCGAAAGTTTTATATATTTTACCTTGAAACCTGCAATAGATTGAAGTATACTACACCATAACGTTTACTTTTTGCAAAATATATTGTATTTGCGCACTTTTTTCTAACAGTATTATCTAACCCGTTCACATTATTAAATACTGCTTAATTCATGAAATTTATCTTATTGTAATCATCCTAGAAAATATTGCTACGTTGGTCATCGGTGACCATTGTAATATATTACAATAAATACATATACAATAGTACACATAAATGATTATAACGAAATTGATACAGATAAATATAATCATGTTTCTCTGTCAAAAATATTAATTTTATCAATTGCACGTGTATATTTTTAAGAACTGTAAAAGACAGGAAATCCAAAAACCTGTATTTTAACTGGTTTCTTAGTTCTACAAATTTATTTAATTCATTTAGATATTCTCTTAAAAATGTTCTCTTAATCACAACTCTCTTACCGCTCTCTGACCCGAGGTCGCATATTATCACGTCAACCATTCAACCACCAGCGGTGCCGTCGTATTTCATCCGCGGCAGATTCGCGTATCACAGTCACCTGGTTGCACTTCGCGCGCTCATCCCCTGTGTAACCCTTATCAAACTTCATTATTACAGGTTGTACAAACATAACAGTCTTTTGCAGGACTCTGCATCCATCGAGTTCTAGAACCGTGAACCGCTTTCGCGGCGCATAGAAGGGGCCGTGTCTCGAGGGTTGAAGGGGGTTGCTTGCTCAACGGATGATATATTATCGGGCGCTGTTTGCGCTTTGACAACATCGCGAGGCATAAAAACGCTGACTCATTTAAAGCGGCCCCCGGGATTGCGCGGTGTTCCGGGAGGATCCGCGTGCCGGCACCCCTCTCGATCCTCCTCTCACCCTCTTCCAGCGGCATTGCCGACCAACCTCCCCTTTTCCGTTCTAGAGCGAGTCACCCCTCTCCTTGTACCCATCTTTCCCTTCTTTCTATCTCTGTTTCACTGTAAGAGCCGTTCCAGCCTCGTTTTGTCCATCGGTTCCACGGTTCCCCGTTCCACAGCCACCACCCACAATTTCCCGGTTTCATCCGGCACCGACTACCCCGTTCCTCCGATTCACCCCCATCTGGAGGACAGCTCCGGCATCTCGTGACTCTCTTTTCTTCCACGCCACCAGCGACTGGACTCATTCTCCCTCTTTCTCGTTTTCTCCTCTACGCTTCTGGCTTCCATCCTCGTTGCGAGCATTTTGCCTCCCTGTAGCCGCACCAGTAGCGCTGCTCCTCTTTGGGTTATCCACAAACTGCCTGCCAACGTTGCTCATGGAATCAAGCCCCTCTCTGCCAGTGGAATCAAGCGATATCTTCTGTTTTTTTCTTCCTTCTTTTCCTGCAAGGAGGAGGAAGGAACTTACACCCTTGGTCGGTACAGCTAACGTCTCTTATAATTGCGATTCTTCCTATAATTCTTATTAAGGCTAATTAATTGCAATGGCTTGTATAATTCAGTTTAGCCAGTGTTTCCGCGTGAAAGATTTGTTTGGGATTGGTATCTTCCGTACCGTTAAGATATCGAAGGTGCCTGAATGGTTAGAAAAACCGTAGTTTAAATTATTACATATTGTTATATTTATGATCTTAGGGTAGGTGTAATCTTCGCAACACAGATAAATATAATGAGAGGGACTTGAAGATATTCAAATAACTAATATGGTACTATTTCTGTAATTTTCAAACTTTTCCATTCAGCGACAACTATGTCGCTTTCCAAAATTCCATTTCGCCAATCTAACGATCACTTCATACCGCAATTAATCGTACAAGACAAGCACAAGTTCTATCTCTAATTTCTCTGTGGTTAGGAATTTTAGGCCAAAGTTCATACAGAGAGATTAGATAAGAGGAAAATAGAGTTGCATTGTTTCATTTTATAAAATTCAAATTTACTCAACTTGAACGTTCTTCATACTGTAATTAATGGAACAAGGTGATCACAAGTTGTTTCATACGTTCTGTCCCTAATTCCTTCCGCGGAGTAGCAATCTTAGACGGAAGTTCGTACAAGTTTAGATGAAAGGAAGGAGGGTGGAGGCGTAGGATCGGAGAAATGTGGGTCGCAAAGCGTCCCTCGAGTGGATCCGGCGGCGTATTCAATGGGGTAAATGGGGTATTGCATATTAAATACGCCGATAGGGGAACGAAACGAAAGAAGATCGGTGGAGGGGGACGTAAAATGCTTCTGGGTTCTGGGAGGAACGTGTGGAGCAATGTGTGTAAGCTTGATGCGGTTATTGATTACAGGCTACTGTCATTGACGGCCCGTCATATGGAAACGGTGACCGTTTTTCGTTACGCATACACGAATATGCCACGCTACAACGCGGCCACCGTACTCGCTCTCGCAAATGCCCATCAATTTCTACGTCCCGTCCTGTTCGATTCGCTACTTTCTCTTCTTCCGCTTCTTCTATTTCCAAATTTCGAGCCGCGTCGAACTTGCTTCGAATAGTTTTTTCAATGGCATTGTTATGACAAGTGACGGTTGCGCGACATGCATCTCAAGTTTTGTAAAATTTGGGGAACACGGCTTAGCAATTATATGAAATATGTTGGATAAAGTATGGTTGAGTCGTTATTAAATTATAGTAAAGTTTTTAATATAGCATAAAACGTTTGACAATAATCTCATTTTCATTGTCTATGCTATAAATTGTAAGAAATGCTTTTCATTCGAAATCTGCTTTTTCAGGATATCCAATCTAAGAGTGGTTACTAATAACAAATGTATCCTTTGGTTATGAGAGTACAACAATTATTTTGTATGTCATTTGAATTTATCATGTTTCAATATTATTCTTTTTTTAGTAATAGTATATTCGAAATTCCTCTGATAGGGATTTTTCTTGCATATAAAATTAAATGAATATTCCTTCCCCTGCATATTATACTTGACATTGCAATGCATTCAGGCATGTAGAATAACGTTTTCTTATACCGATCTTTGACTTTCAAAATTAAAATTAAACTCGAAATTTATTTTCATCGATATCAGAGGATTTACACAATGGCATAAATGATACAAGTTTGTGGATATAAGTAAACATGCTTAACCGTTTGAGTCCCAAGAGTTATTGAAAAAACAGGGTCGAAAAATCCCGAACAGCGTGATAATAGCGCTTGTCTTAGTCGATTGCGAAGAGAAACAAGCGGCGGAATAGCGCTCGTCATATTTGTTACTTTATGAAATACACTTATATTATTATATATGCGTACTATTAGTTTATAAATATTTCAAGTTTTGTTCAATAAAAATTATTCAAAAGATAACGATGAAATACAAAATACCGTCAGTCGTCCGTAGCGTTCAAGTGTACTGTGACTTTTCGATATAAAATTTAAACAGCGCTATCGCGCTGCTTGGGACTCAAACGGTTAATCACACTAAAAGTACTGATTGCTATAACTGGCTATCTGGAATATCTAGTATAATGTAAATTCTATATAAATTATCATGAAAATTTCTTCCTCGAATATTCCTCCGTAGAAATATAGCGAGAAAGTAGTGTTGACTTAATAATCGAAAATGAAAATATATTAACATATCTGTTAGTCGAAAGTTGCCTACGTGACTTTTCGATGTAGATGCGAACTGAAGTCCCATCGACTATCCGTATTGTGAGAAAGATATAAAAAGTTGTAAACGTAAAAACTAAACAAATAAAAACATTAGGGATAAATAGGGTTTCGACGAAGGCAAGGTTGTAATTTCAATGAGTTAATCCGTGTCAGGTATGATCCATAAAACGAAGGGACGATCGGTATGATCATATAATTGTGTATACTTCCAAAGAAAGATAATAATCTATGTTAGGGAAAGTAATGGTCGCTTAATAAATGACGGTGCCATAAACTCATTCACCAAAAGCCTACCTGGTTCTTGCAAAATATCCAAAACGGATATTTCACATATATTCTAAATTCATGCAATTTTCAATTTCAATACTATTGTATACCATTAACAATCATATCTAAAAAAAAAAAAATTAGTAACTTTTGTAGGATAGAGTTCAGTATTATTGGAGACCTTTTTTCAAAATTGAAACACACGAAGTTATTTTTAAATTGAACCTTAATATTTAGGTACATTATAACTAAAGTTATATTTATGTAAATTCTAATTTCCAAGAATGCAATTAAAGAAATGGAATCTAAATACAGATTTCATCTTCCAAATATTACAAACCAGTATACTTTACATGTTTTGTACATTCACACATATTACGTACGTTCTATGCATTTCTAGTTATTTAATCAGTTAACTGCGTTCGACGTGTATATGCGTCATCCAAAATCCAAAATTTTGTTTCGGCGTGGTTGACGAACATAGCCATTGTGTGAAATAAGAAATTAGCATTTACTATAAAAATTCTAAATTTTAGTAGAAAAGTAATATAATTGACTTTTAGTAGTATGTCTCCTTTATACTTCTAGTAAACTTATTATTTGTTTTATAAAAAAAGTTTGATTACTTGATTATTCTCTTTGATACGTATATCGGCTATTCCCCGAATTGTTTTGTGTTTTATACCAGCTTATATAACTTTATACCAGCTACACTATCAAAAACAAATCCACCTCGAAGATGTGCCGTCTGCTCAATAAATGGAATCCGTAAGAAGTCATGTTACTGATGTTCAACCTGCAAAGTGCCACTTTGTGTGGTACTGTACCTTATTTTGAAAAATATTACACTGAAATCAACTTAATTTCTTAAATTATTTTTCTTTATTACTTTTTTTTATTCAGAAAAATTGAAGAATTTTTCTTGTTTATGAATTTTATTATTTTTTAGCAATTTTTAAGTTTTTAATAACAATACCTTTTTCAACAATGAATCGTTAATTTTTTATCCAATGAAAATGTGATCCTTCCTCGTTTTGATTTACTTTTACCGTAAAATTAATAATAGGAGCATTTGCCCTGTGTTCAACGTGTATACTCGTCATTGCTTGATTTTACCTGCACACCCCGTAAGGGATCTTTGAAACTAAATTCCGCAGTTGACATGTTAAATTTTCCATAAATATATGAACATTTCCACTTTATCTATAAGCTACGTCAAATATATTATTAAGCTTTCCTCATTTCAAAACGAACGTTCTTTCAATGGTCTACGCCGAAAATTCTGCGAAATACGATATCGATTGATCAAGGAAAAGAAAGGAAAAAAAGAAACGGAAGCGGGGAACAAAAAATGAATGAGTTTGGCAAAGAGTTAGACGAAGTCACAGTTAGCGTGAACATCGACAGACAGAAGGCCAGAGAGGAGCGGACAGAACGAGAGTCCCGAGGACGTGTGTCCCCAAAAGCCGTGGAGCTCAGCGTTGAGTGATGGCCGCTCAGTCGACCTCGTAACCGGCGCCATACATCATTCAAGATGGCTGGCTTCTCACGCTGCTCGGGGAGAGACAAGGGTGACAACCCTCCCGTCTCTGCTTGCTACTTTTGACTGGCTACGTCTACGCCTTCGCTGATAATCGTGTTACGAAGATATCAATCTTGGAGCAACCCCCCTCTCGCTTCTCCGTTGCAAACTATATTAACGTTAAAAATGTGAACACACTCGGAAGGAACTTCGAGGTGCAACTTGTTCATATTTTAACTTCTCCTTCTTTTTGGGACAATCGAAAAATTCAAACATCATCGAGAAATTTTTTCATTGGTTCTTCAAATCTTTGCTCATTTTCGTTCTTCTTTAAAGGGAGAATTTTCTGGGAGAATGTAACGAGGGATGAATTTTAAGAGATAGCCCTTGTAAGATTTATTAATATGCTTTCAGCTTCATGATTTTACTTTTTCTTTGTCTTTCTCTCTTTTCTGTTTTTTAAAGGGTGTTTATAGTGAGTGAGGAGTGTCTCGATATTGGATATGTTGAGATGTTTTGGCAAATTTTGAGACAAGTCCTGTTCGGTCGCTTATAGTTCTTTGTCTGTATCAGAATTTCCTTGTGATTAACATTTTGTACTATGACAACAAAAATATCGGGAGGTAAATTTCTAATTCTGTGAAATATCTTGTATATCATTAGAAAGAGGTCGAGAATTAAATTTATAATTATGTGTTAATCACATTTAATCATCAAATCACTTGACTATCGAGTAATGTTACTTGGAAGATTAACAGTTTTCTGAAATAACCATATTTGCTTGAAGTCGACCAAAATCCAAGGAATTACTTACTATTTCAAAAATGACGTAAGAAAATAAGGGGATACAAAAGTGTCTTGTACGCCACCTACCATGGAGAATCTTGTACTAGCCGGTCTTTTCCCACTTAAGATCCACCCAAGAAATCTACCTTACCAGCATTAGATTCATAGAAAACTTCAAGTTTTTCCTAGTTTTCCCTATAGTTGCTAGGTGAACCACTCACCGAAAACATATTAATGAAATGTTAATACAATTCCGTTTTTCTCTTGCAAAAAATAAACGCAACAAAGGATCCACATTAAGCGTCCATCTCAGAAGTTTCTTTGGAAGTCGAGGAAAAATAACAGCGTGACATCGCGACAAGCGGTATAAAACGCACGAAAATTTAATTAAAAGGCGACGGAGACGTCACCGCGTCAGTTCGAGGGATGAAAGCACGGCGTTATTAATATAATTTTGGTTCCCGCGTTCATATTTTCGCTCTGTCCCACAGACACCTATCATTCCAGTTCCCCCTTTTCGTCGAATTTTCCACGAACATTCGTAAGCATTTGTCCCTCGAATGAAAATTGCATTCGGAATTCCCGCGCTTTCATCCCATCTCACGAAGATTCCTTAATAAGCCTCTTTCAAATGAAAAATCTTTAATCGTCTTCATAAGTAACGAAAGAAGAAAAGAAACGAGCCAAATAATATTTCGATAATATCTAAAAAATCGCGGAATAAAATTTAAAAAATAATTTGTTCAATTTTTACGTGCGTGATTAGAGCGATTTATCTCGCGTGCCATGCTAGCGACAAAATGTCGTTCCTCGATTCCAGTATTATTGTAGATTTCTAAAATAAATGGTTATGTTTTTCTAAAGACAATAACGCTCGTCTATCTATCATAGGTCCGAGCAATATTGGCGTATCCATCGGATGTAATATTGAAATTGTATTCTTTCGTAATATGAGAGTTATTTATGAAACGTAGCAGGCAATATAGCGCGCGGGGATGGCGCTGAAATCTGATGGTGGCGTTACAATATGATGCGAAGAGGATCGGAGGCCTCCTTGAAATGCGGACCGTGCGTGACACTTCCTCCCACTTATGAAATATTTCCTCGTCCTTTATTAGATAAATCGACTAAACATTTCTGTTGCAGTACTATTTCTATTTTCCAATAGTCAAATTGTCTTGTGCTTTGCACACGATATTTTTCTTTAAATCGTTGTTTAGTCAACTCTTTATAAACTTATAAGCATATTCCTTTCATTTCTCTATAAATTCTCGATATCACAGTAATCATATTTCTGCTTCGTGCCCACTTGTATTTTTACTCTCGAATAATCAAGCTGTCTCATATTTTATATACGATATTTTTACAACGACTAAATCGTTATTGAATCAACTCCCTATTTCATTATCTGTCAACTCGTTGTTTCTCGATAATATCACATTACTGATTTTTATTTCATATCCAGTATATTTATTTTCTACTAGACAAACTGTCTTCCATTTTACATACGATATTTTTTCCACAACTCGTTATTTAATCAACCCTTTATGAGTTTCCATATTTTTTTCAGTTCTCTACTCAATCCTTTCTCGATGATATCAGAATGGTCTCGGGATTCGATAAAGATCGTGATTAATATATCTGACGATGAACAAGGAGAAAGAAACCCGCGGAACACGATATTTTCCCGTTGCGGGACTTTTCAGAAAACACGCCGGCAGCGTGTAACGTGTACGGTTAGAGCTCAACGAAGCGACAGCTGTTCGCCGGTTGGCTGCGCTATTCGATTGTCTCGCTCTTGATGATTGATGATCGTTCGGGGTAGCTGCTGCTGCTGCTGCTGCCTGCCGCTGCCCGCCACCTTGACACCGCGTCTGTCTTTTCCCTCATTTCCCGCCGCCTCTTTTTTTCGTTTCCTTGGCGATTCCAGTGCATCGTAGACGGTCGATGTACCGGCCTGGAATACCATTTTCTCCAGGAATTCACCAGCCACGATTCCATCTCCTTTTAATCGGAACTTCTTGATATTTGGGTCGACTTCACCGTAACTGCCTCGAAGAAAGTTTTCACGGTTCAGCTTGACGGAATTTTGAAAAACGTAGCGTGTAAATTGCGATGTTGAAACAGTAGTAAAATATAGTAGAGTATTCTAAATAATGTGGTTTCAAATATTATATAGACATGCGTTATTTAATTCACTCTCAGATGACGATAGCTGGATCAACTGTATTGTTGAAGTTTATTAATCATTATGCTACATTTTTGTGTTACGTTTTAAATATATCGTTTGTCATGATATTCAAATATCGAAGGACGTTAAAGTACTGCATTTTGTTTGTTGTAAAGTACTGCAAAAAATGTATTTTGTTTTAATAGTTTTATTTTTGGCTTTTACAAAATTTTAATTATATCTTTGAAGGTAACAAGTTTTTTCAGCGTTTAGCTATTTCATATTATAATATTCCTGTTTGGTTATAAAGTAAGATTAAGTCGCAACAAAATTAACAAAAATGTCTTGATCGCGTATTTTCCTGTGAACTTCATATCAATCTTAAAGTAACGACACACAGTCTCTGTCAAGCGAGAATTAAAACAACATTTCCCAAGCAAAGAAAAAGAAATTGAAATAAATTTCCAATCCTCAAGAGACTCCTCTCCTTACCCTTATTTACACGCGTCCTGCAGACAATTAAACCTGCCACTAAAAAGGTGAAACACGCGTTTCTTCGCGTCGAAATGGACACTGAAACGGCGCTGGCGGTTGTCAGTGTCCAGCTCCCAATATCCCAAAGAGCGGTTGGCCAGTAGCAAAAAACGCAATTCCAGCGGCGCGAACGCGGCCAATTCCGCTCGAATCCCAATCCACTTGGCGTATAAGGCAAAAAGAAGATGTGGACACTGTTCTACCTGGCGAGCCAAGAGAATTAGCCTTCGGGAATCGCGGTCGCGATGCATAATGCAGGGGTAGCCGCGGTGGATTTATGTAACTTAATTTGTAACGCGCGACGTCCGACTGTCCTGTCCGTCTAAGAACAAGTTCGAAGGGGAATAAAGGGGCGGATGAGGTGAAGGGAATCATCACGAAAGCTACGCACACGCGAGACCGTGTAATAATGGTCAACTCGATGAGCAAGTTTTTCACTTTGCATGCAATAAGTGAGCAAACTCGACGAAATGCTCCTCCTTCCGCAAGAGCGCGCGAGACCAGCGGTTTTAATAAAATCTCGTTGATCTAATAACACGAGTGTGGCCGTGGCTAAAAAGAAATCGAGGTAAGAGTGACGGTGACAAAGAGGGAGAAAGATATTGGGAAATAAAGGAAGCTGGCAAGGATGGAGATGCTTGTCATGGTTCCTGGTGAAAAATGTTATCATGGAATGGTGGGCTGTTTCTTTTTGTTGATTTCTGGGTAGGGAGGGCACTCTTTTGACAAGTGTGATTCAGAATTTATATGCAAAATTTTCCCTCTGAGGTTTAGTAGAATTATAGTAGCACTCCGTTTATATGAACCTATCAATAGAAAAACTGATGAATCTATCAATAGGCAAAGTTTATATATATATATATATATGTAATTGAAGTTCACATAATTCACTGATTCTTAGTATTCATAACCAAATAATTGAATTTAATCAACAGTAGTTGGTACAATCGGACGTTCACTAAAATTTCGTTCAGATAAATAAAAGTCATATAAACGAAGTTTTATTGTATTTGTAAACATGTCAATTCAATGAATGAGAATGTGAAAATTCTTTTCAATGTATGAATTCTACATAAGATGCACGACAATATAGTGTGTCTCCGGACTTTACCTCCATAAATTCAGAATCTACATCCTCAAACCTCTTCGTCTTGCTCGGCCACTCATCTCCTGCATCATTTAAAAATCACACGAAACAAAACGTAACGTACCATAAATTCAAAACCATTATCGAACCGATGTTGACCAGATGTCCAGTTCTCAAGTAACGCCGAAGAAACGAATCGTCACTAACTATTTTTCATCCGTCGCTAAGGAGGACGATCCACGTGATCGCGTAACTTGTTCGCAAACTCGTGTAAAGTTCATGCTGTAACCGTCGGATCTTGCTCGTATTGCGCAAATAGGCGAACTGAAAATGCATTGACGTGAGAGAAGTCGTCTAATGCAGAAGGGGAAGCCGGGAGGAAGCACGATGGAAGAAGAGAACGAAGCTGATGCTGAATGGCGCCCTACCTGGTCCCCAAAGTCATAAATCATTTCCCCGTGATACTACCCTTCTGCGTTTCCCTGCAGCATAACCTCGGTGATCGGCGACCGGCTAACATCACCTGGAATCCAGACTCCGTGATCTCGATCCTTGACCGCGTGCTCCAGGATCAGTGATATATCGAGATGGACGCGTGCGCGTCCTAATCCGCGTATCTTCTAGTTTCGGACAAGTTTACGACGACTTCAGTGGTGTTTTGTCTGTTAACCGATCGTTTTTTGCCAATGGAAGAATTGTTTAAAGAGAGCTTGAAATTGGAAGAGCAGTGGACCACGTTGATGGTATGGAGACATGTATTTGGCATTGAAAATAACAATATTGGAACAGTATTGGAAAATTGGTTATTAAAACTATAGAAGTGGTTCGTTTGGTTTTATGAAGTATACCTTCATATACCTCCGATACAATCATAAAAGGATTTTCTGTGTCAAAAATAATTTTTTTTATTAGAACGACTACTGTATTGTTATGGGATTTTTATGGGATCACTGAATCCTAGTGGAACATAGGAGTTTATTCTAATTGGAACTGTGTGTTTTATTACAAAATCCATGTTGTATTTAGTTTTTTCGAATTCGAGTGCATTACAGACACTCGACACAGATTTGTTATTAAAAAAAAGTTTATTTGGAGAAGGTTAGATAAATTGGACGAATAGTTGTATTTATAGAAAGGATACATTTACCAGTTCGTTAATAAATCATTTTGATTGATCTCTCCGACGTTAAGAAGTTAGGACTTGATTACCTATTATACACGTATGAAAGTACCCTTATGATTTCATTCATCGATGATTATATTAAGTTTCAGTTTAACTTTTCGCGGCAACGATCCTTAAATTTACATTTGTTGGAACGTTAAATCTTTTGGCAGTCGAAGAGAGAAGTCCTTTAGAGCTGGAATCGTTCGCCACGACAAACGTAAAATTAATAGCCGTCCTTTACTGCGCGGCCCTATAGTCAGGCATAGGCTGGTGGGGGACCATAAATTTCAGCACACAGATTCAAAATGATCCCCTTTATTGCCCGAAACCCGGGTTAGTTCTACCTCGACCTGGACCCCGTGCAGTCGGTCCATCGACTCTCAAGTCTCGTTTCTTTCGTAGCCGTGGATTTCCTCGCTTTCTCTTGGCTGAACCAAACTCGCCGTTAATCGTGAGTCGTTGCTCCCGTCGCACCGTGCGAATCGCCCTTAGATTGCTCGGTGTCGCCGCCAGACGTGAATGCAACAACGTGGATGTCGAGTGGATTCTTGGACTTTTTCCATTGTCAAAGTAAGTACTTCAACAGGGATTATATGGCGATGTAAATATCTTCTTAATAATTGGAATTTTTCGAGAAATTAACGTTTTGCGTTCTTAGTAATACTGTCGATATCGTAATTTGTTTCGGATCAAATGAAGTGTATCTCTGTGTATTAGTGTTTGATAGTCGATTTGATAGATGTTTATAATTGGTTGTTTTTCTCTTAGTAATGACGTAAATGTTTGATCAATGACACGTATTGATTGCAGCGCTTCTAAATTTCCCGAAAATATTGGCCTGTTAGCGTAATCGATTAATTAAGGTTTCATTCCTATAATTGTTGGATAAATACCAGAGCTTAACAAGCGTGCATGTATAACTAATTGAGCATTTTTGTAATTAATAAAAGTATTAAAAAATACTTCTTTCTTCAGATTTGTAACTTTTTTTTATCATTGAAGAGTAAAATTGACTGGTCTAATGAAATATTTTTCCCTGAATAAAAGATTACATGTAAAGCGTTCCAGAAAGATTAAATAATTTTATTATCGTCCTTCAGAGTAATTAAAAGATGAGATTAAAATATTTTTATCTAATACTATCAATTTTTTATTCGTTCAAAATCGCCAAGTGGGACAGACAAATAACATGGCTGACACCACCTATCGGTGACCTCTCGAACGGTATTAAATCGCCAAGGATCTCCGAGGTGGAGCCACGATGTTGATTCACATCGTATGCCTCCTTTTTTCTATGTCTTTTCGTAACAAAAGCGTTAATGCGCAAACTTCATATTTCATCTTAAATATTATTCATTTTTTATTTTAACAATTGTCCATTGGAATGACCAATTATTTTCCATTATTAATTCGTTTATTTTGCATCTACACAAACAAGAAATCCATGAGGAGGGATGCTGCCATCCCTTTGGACGTAATCGAAAGGTTACGTCTCTGTACAGTCCTTTCCAAAATTCTTCTTTAAAGATTTCCTCTCTATTTTAGTCGCTTAATTCATAAAACGGTTACTAACGATTTATTGTGCATTTCTCTTTTTATCACTATCGTCGATATTTACTATATTCTTCGTTAAATTATTCGTCATTCATAAATGAAAATTTGAATCGTTACTTATCGTGCATTAAGACTGTCTTTTGAATATCCGTAACTAAGACTAAACAAAGTTCATAATCTCAATCCCATATGATTTCTATTCACCCTCCGTTGCAACCCTCGGAATACAAATACAAGAAAATACAAGGAAAAAGGAACATTATCTTCAGATTCGACTTCTTTCGAAACTTCTTTTCCTCGCAAAAAAAATTCGCCCGATTCCCAAGACACTGTGTGGATGTGTAGGTTTTCGTTTCGATGACGACGAAATGAAGAGAGATAGCAAGAGTGAAAGAGAAGGGGAGGAGAAAGAGCAAGATAGAACAGCCGCGTTTTATTCACGACGCTCCAGATACTGCAGCCATTTTATATAGATTGCAATGTATTGATCGTCTCCGCCAACAGCCGACATTCTACGTAGTATCAGAATGACAGGCTGGCAGATGGAATCGCAACTTCCCCTTCCCCTTTTTCCACCAACTGCCACCACGTTCCAACCCCCTTTCGATGCTTTGGACTGCCTGCCAACCCCTCGTCTCCGCCTATACCTATGTACACTTTCTGCTTAGCTACTTACAGAAACCTGCCTCTTCTGTATTTGTGTACCTTCACATGTACATCTCTATCTGTATTCATATCTTTGCATGTATACTGTACATTGTACACACATTTGCTATGTCTGCATAAACGCACATAGACACGCAGACTTGCGTCCCGCTACGTGGATCGCATATACGTCTGTCCAGATATGTAAAGAATATGTAAATAACAGGGAGTGGTTATATATGTACGAGATATATCGTGGTTTTTATTTATCCTTTTTGCCAAGAGGTTACGATAAATGAATTTGTCGGTGGCACAGAGTGCAGCACCACATCGACGATGCTGGAATGGTTGTCGAAAATCGAACGATCAAGGAAGCTTCTTTCTATGGATGAAATTAATCTAGTTTTTGTCATTTTTAGTACTGTCGCAGGTTTGTTCGTTTTTTTTTCTTTTCGTGCTGAGAAATAGCGGCTGTTTGATGAAGTTATTTTTAACAGCAACGTTTAACGCACGCGTACATGTCGCGGTTTCCGTTTGTCTCTTTAATCGGTTGCCGGATGGATAAATGAATTCGTTGGGAATGGAGTGGCCCGTTAAACGAACTGCTCGTTCTTTTTATCCTAGGTATCTAGAGATTCTAGTAATTTTAGGCTGATTTATAGATCGTGCTAACTGATCCCGGTTTATGAGTAACCGAATTTGAATATTCGATTTCGGGTTTGATTGAGAAAGCATAATGGACGTATAGCATTTTGTTCCTGTTTTCTGGATTTTTCTATTTCTGAAAGAATTTTAATGAAGAATTCGAAGCTCTTCATGGTGGCTACTTATTAAAAATTATTGCTGGGTTTAATTTGAAACATTGAGAGACCTGGCAACGGTGTGGCGAAACGGATATTTCCCCTTCTCTCGACTCTGCCCCGTCGTCCCAGGACGAACATCCACTTTTTTAATTAAAATCACACGCCACCCACACTCTCAAACTTTCCGCGTGAATAGGTTTTATTAAATTAGTTTCGAACCCGATATAAACAAGCTGTAAGATTGCATCGCTTGTAATCGCTCTGATTTCTAAACAATCTTCGTATTAAACGAAGATATACAAAATAAAAATATTATTGAAAAATACCTCACAGTATTATGGATAAAGATAGAAAAGCTTCTGTTTTTTCAATACTTATTTGTCGTATCAAGATATGATAAATGTACTAAAGAGACACGCCCAGTAAAAAATTCATCGTCTTTCAGAAATCTTCCCTGGCTGATACACGAATTCGTATTGTCAGTTTCGTTTCAGTAGAAATCTCTTTCTGTTAAAGAACACGCAATAGATTACCAGGAAAAAGCCGCGATAACGTGTTCGCATTCGTGTCCACTTCACCCTGACAAATGATTGTCTTCTTCCGTTACATCCCCGCGTCTCGCAGCCAGTATTATCGGGCCTCAATATTGTTGCCCTTCCCGTGTCTGAACGAGATCATTTTCACCGATAGAAACACTTCCACCGATGGAAATGAACTTTGCTTTTAGATCTTTCTCGAGTTTACGCTTTTTATATTTTTAAATTATTGGAAGAATTTTAATAATCGATTATTTCGGTTATCTACCGGCAAATACATGTACTGTGTAATGTTAATTGGAAGATTATTACTTACAAGATAAATTGAAGATAAATTTAAAAAACTGGAGGAATTTTAATTTTAAACTGTCAAGTCCATAACTCTTTTGACAGTCAAATTAGCAAATTTTTTAATTTATTAGCTATGTTGAGTGTATAATACATTTGTATTGTACATGTGAGAGAGAGAGAGAGAGAGAACTTAGGGCGACACAAGATCGTTGTAACCGTCGTCTTGTGTAACAACAAGATAACGGTAAATAAGTAAGAAAGTTATATTTGTCAACGGTAAACATATAAAAGGCGTAACTGCCGACAATCTGGAAGGACAAACAATTGTAATTAACTGAGAAATATTTTGGCACCTGCTCATTTAAATGAAGAGCTATTAACAAGCTATCAACTTGTCAAATTTCTTAGACAACAAATTTTCAAATGTCGGAAATTCGCTGCCATCGGATTTTCGAACTGTCGAAATTCCCCACGATCAAAATTTCAAATTTCGAAATTTCCAATTGTCAAGATTTCAAAACATTTAATCGTCGTGTTTCCAAGTGTTTGAAATTTCCCAGCTTCGAATCTCCAAATTTCCGAAGTCTCTAAATATCATATTTGCAGATTTTCTCAATTTTTAACCGTCGAATCTTTAAATTTTCGAAATTCCTAAACATCAAAGTGCCAGAATTTCTGAATTGCCGAGGTATCTCCCATGCAATACTTTTAGAACGTTCAAATATAAAATCTACAACAATAGAATATTCCAACACTCACCTCACACCTTATTCTCGGCACGTTACAAATCGTTTACCCTCAAAAATCTTTTTCTTTCTCTTGCTTTCTCAAACGGAAAGAGATTTCCTGGCGTACGCTCGCTATCTCGAGCAGCTTGAACGTCTGTCGCGCGATATTAGGTTCTCGATTCGAGGCCGCGAAATAAGGGACGCGAGCATGGAGGGTGAGAACGGGAAAACGGGGAAAAATGAAGGACAAAGGATAGAATGGGAAGGACGGTGGAAAAGCGGAATCTCCTGTTACGTCGGGTTTGAGATAGGGTGGACCTTTCGTCCGCAAAAATGCCCCGCGAGACCCGCGTCAACGTCCTCGAAGGAACCCTCCGCGTTCCCTCTGAACCCTCCTCTTCGTAACCGTCCGCGAACACTTGGACACCGGAAACGACGACAAGGAGCTCTCTGACTAGACGTCACTCAGATTCCAACTTCCCTCCATTCTTCTGGGCGACCATGATTTATGGTCTCGCTTAATGCAACTCTCCTCGCGAACGCTCGCACGCGGAAATTCGGATTAACCGGTCAGCTGTGCGCGGAAAAAGTACTCGATATCCAGATCTGAGCGTGACGGAAGCTGGTTTGGGTTGGATTTCGGTTGTTTGTTCCGATTGATGAAGTGTGTTTTTCAAACTTTTCCTTCCACGTCCAAATGGATGCTGCAAATGTTTGGATATAGAGTTTTGGTGATTTTATTTGATGCACGTCGTTAGTATTGGGACATATAGGTAGGTGTTACGTTCTCATAGGATGTGATATGTAGTACAAAGTGGATGATTCTACTAGTTTCATTTCATGATTGTTTCATCATAAGTCCATTATTTAATTATTTGTGCGTAATATAAATATTAAAGGACGTAAAATTTAGTATAGTTCTCATTACTTAAGTAGGTGTTTCGGTATCTATGGTAATAGACACACGATACACGAAAGTGTAAATAATTCTTGAAGTAATTTGATAAAAGCGTTTCTAATAATGCTTAATACTATTGTTGAATATTATATAGTCTGTTGGAACGATGTTTATTTCTGTAATAAGTCAATTTATTTACTCGTAATTGTCTTCAAAACGTCGTTTATTGTTAAAACCGCTAAAACATTTACTGTTTGTTACTTATATACCACTTCAGAAAGTTCTTTCTATGAACTAAAAATTCGTAACGCAGGGGAAATTGAAATTCTGCTTGGGTTGTTAGTGTTAGTTAACCAATCTAATCTAATTACAAAAGGTTAGGGTACTAGGTGCTCGTAAAAGGTGAAAATTGAACAAATTAAACCTAACTGTTAAAGAGCTTCTATTCAAGGGTATCCATAAAACCGCCAGTAAGGCAATTAAGAGCTATTGTAAAATTTACCGAGCCCTGTTGGAAGAAATTAACGGTAAATTCAGAATAATACCTTTGGTTACTGCTATCAACTACCAAAACGCTATGTCTACGACCATAAAAATTTTTCAAAATTTTCCATTGAAGTAGCAGTGGTTACAAAAAGTATTTGCTCACATCTAGCTTTCCCAATGAAGTATTCTTTTATTAGATTTTATGTTTCATTTTGATACTATCAAATTTTTATCGTCATATGAAAGTAACCTTAAATTACGCGAAATTTAATGTATTTGTGTCTAATTAATTATTAATTGATTAATAAAAATCAACCTTATTAGTTAATCAGTACGTTATAAAATGTTATAATAAATACTGATATAAATACTATAATACATGCTAATATAATAAATAGATACTATTAAAAGTCCTAATATAATATTAATATTAATACAGAATATATTATGGTATGCAAATACTTTTGCAATCACTATAAATAATATAGGTATTCTCGTTTGAAGATGTCTATCGATCGGCGAAACTTAAGAAACTTCGAATGAAAACATCGATAAGGACGTGGTTAATCAGGGTGCAGTTAGTATAATCTACGTTTCCAGAGGCGCAATTGAATTCTCGACGGAGGGCATTTTTCAAACGGATAGAACGACGAGAGTGGAAGGTAAAATTTTGCTTGGAAATGCGCGGCATCGCGATTCCTTGTCGGGGGTGGGGATTCTAACCCGCCCATCTGGCTTTCGGATTCATCTCAATAACATTAGCCCAGTCGTTTAAGCTTCCGCTGCAACCGACTTGTGTTTTATTCGAAGCTGCCCGCGTGCAATTTGTTTGCTCCGTTGAATTATCGGCTGAGAGCTCGATTTCTCCTTTTCCGTCTGGATATCGCGTTTTAGGGCGTTGTACGTTTATTATGGAATTTCGGGGAATTTTTGGCGTGAACCGAGTAAAGTGTTTGTTCTTTTGATATTTCCGGAATCTTCCTTCTTCTTCTTTCATATAGCTACGTCTTCTGTTATCAAATTTTTCTTATTAAATGTAAAAATTGTTTGCCTTCGTTGGTTATGAGTGCATTTTAAGGGATGTTCTGCTAGTTGTATCTTAATTCTGAATTTGATTATTGTGATATTAGAAGACAATATTAGAAATATATGGAAGTTATTTTTCATTAACTTTATGTTGAAGGAAAACTTACAGTCAATGCATATTTCCTTCCTTTCTCTTTCTTTTCAATATTGCGAAGTTCTACGCAAAATAACAGTTATATTTTAAAGTGCCTATCATCACTTTATAAACCATATTTTATTTAACTGTTAAACGTTCTATCCTATATACACTACTCTATCAATCTTATAAATCTAAAATTTAAAAAACCAGAAATAAGACGAAATTACTCCAACTCCAGAAGGTTGTCTGTCAATCACAACTGTAAAAAGCAACTTCATCTATACACGACAAAGCATAGAAAATTCTTCACATATCTCACTCCCAAAATTCATCGGAGAATAAATGAAAATTTCAAAACACGACTTCAGCAATAAATTGAGATATAGTGTACTCTCCGCATATCCCACTCCCACAATTCATCTACCTAAACTGCCAAATAAATAATTTAACAGATTCTTCTTTGAAATTTCCAGGCCACTCCCTTTTGATCGTCGATCAACAGGAAGATTCCATAGTGGATCCAAATGCTGTGGATGACATAATCCATCCATGCAACGGACCCATCGATCGCGAAGAACACAGGCGACGGGAAGCGAGCCGATTCTTTTATGGCGTACTCGATCCGAGATTCAAAAGGGCAGCGAGCCACGAATGCGAATCGCGGTGTTGGTCGGTGTATGGAAAAGGAAATCGACCGGCGATCGGGATTTATTATTCAACACACGGAGCCCGGACGTTCCTTCCTTCTTGAAGCATTCCACGATATACGATACCCGATGCCAGTCGAAGACAGCACCTCTTGCAAGCATCGTGTGTCTGAGCGAAGATCGACGGAAATAACGTGGACGACGTTCTCTCTTCCTGCATCTACGTAATCGTTGATCAAATTCGAAGATTTCTTCGTGCCAGAAAATGGAATTCGGCAGCGTACACCATTGCCACAGTTTGTCGGAGAGTCTTTCGAGAAAAATTTCTAAGGGGTTGATATGGAGGACCTTCGAAAGAAGAAAATCGTGAAAATCCTCGGTGACAGGTAAGTTTTAGTTTCGAATGTCTTTGGAACAGTTTGAAATATTTTTTGAAAATATCTAATAGAGAAGGATTCTTTAAGAGAATCCACTTTTAATGTTCTTTCGTCCCTTAAGTAATTCTAATATTCTATAGGTATCATCTTTATTGAATTAAATTTCTTTTAAGACAAATGTAGAATTCAGATAATTAGTGAAAAATTCTAAAATTCGATATATCTATTTTGTATGGTGCAGTAGAATTTTAAGAATAGCTCACTTCCCAATTTTCTCATCCCTTAAAAGACTAACATTTTATAAGTATCTTTATTAAATTTGATTTCTTGCGAGTTATATATAGAATCCGAATATTTTCTACAAAATTCCATAACCAATTTTTGTCTTTAAAACGCCAGCAATTATGCTATATTTCCTTGAATCACTGAGGCATGTTGGAAGCAAAATAAATTTTATTTTTCTCACACAGAACAGACGCTATCGATCTTTGCCCTCGGCTTTTCATGCTACGAAACATCCTCCGCTATTTGTCGGCCACGTCGAAATTGCGCTGTATGCTGATGAGCTGGCGTGAATTAATCAATAAATATGTAGTCGCTGCGTTAACCGTGGATACGGGTCGGTCGTAAACGACGTCTGGGAACGGGAGACCCTGGTCGGGTCACATTTTCCCCGTGCTTCGTGCGTTCGTTCTACATATTTTTGTTGGTCATAAACCGATCGTAATTTCAACGAAGCCGCGTTAATGTATAATGCATCCACTACCCCGACGCTAACGTTTCTTCGCTGCCGTCGTTGAAACATGGCGGCCGAAAATTGCTTTGTTACTTTTTCGATTCTATTTCGAATATAGATGCAGTGAATGTAACGTTTCTATCAAATAGATTGCATTTTAGTAATTAATATTGTGCTTTTCCAAGTCCATTTAAAATTATTTTCATATTCAAAGAATTTTTGTATTTAATCCTTCTATTACGTGTCAAGTGTGCATGGTCCAATTGCGTCTTTGGATTGCTTCATCTTCTTTGTACTAAACTTTACTGAAACTAGATTCTTGATTTTATTTACTTTTACGCTTATCTTAGAATATATGTACTCATTTTTCATTAAGTTTGTTAGATAAAGTACACGATCATAATTATTTTTATCGGCACAAGTTACTTAAAAACACAATAGAAGACTTAATTCTTCACTTTGTGTATTGTTACTTGATATTTCACTAAGCACTGGCTGTTTATTCTCTTATTAAAAAATTCATTTTATCTTTGTCGAGTTAAACGAATATAACTCGGTATCATAAACCAAATACATGCATACTAACTTTTTAATCGTTAATTCTTATTCCATGAAAAATAAAGAAGACGTTGTTTTACTTGTCATATTTCAGAAGACACTTTTCTCTTCGTCGAAAGAGCAACAAATACGATGGAACAATATGAAGTTAAAAAAATGTGTCTTCGATGTTTCCGGTGTGCAAGGAGGAAGTTAGGAAAAGAAGGAGAGAGGCTTCGTCACGGAGGCCTCGCAAGCAACGATACGTGGGTAAACTCGGAGAAGACGTATTGCACGTGAGTAGAGGACGACAGGCAGAATGTTGGTTGAGTGACGTATGATACGAGGATGAAGTTACGCCGTGGCGAACGACGTGTCGCCGATTTATCGAGTTAAGTCGTCTCAAGGCTTATCGGCTTTCGTGTTCCCGGCCACTTGTTTTTCGCCATCCATCGAATATTTGTGACAATTCACGCTGTCTGCCACTGTATTTATAGTATGGTATCGTGTCGCCATGTAGGAGTTAATATTTTTATTTTTATTCGAGTAGGTACGATGATGGAAAAGCGTGGAGAGTGATTTATGGAAGGTAGTCAGTGTTAATTAGAAGGTTAATGGAGATCATTCGATAAAAGAGTTTAAGTTCATGATGGATATCGATTGCTGGAAATTACTTTACCTGAATTTAACATTGTTTCGGCAATTCTTTTCTATTTTTCATACTAGGCTACTCGAAATCAATTAGAAGATTATTTTTCGTGTCACTTTAAGCTTTATCTGTACATTTTTCTTTCTAATAATGCATTTTTCGAATTTTTATATTTCTATCTTGCTTCCATTTTGGGAAATAAAAGAGAGTTTTCATATTTTAAAATGTTTAACGTATAATCGGAAGAGTCCAGAGATCGTGTAAACAAAAATGTATATAAATTCCTAAAATTGTAGAATCTAGTCAAAACAAGCAAGTAGTTAATCTAAATTGATTGAAAATAAAAATTGCAAATGGAATGTATCAGCACAGCGTTGCTCTTCAATAAGATAATAATTTCCACATTTATATTGAAATTTCTTCGAGACAGCTTGCAGCCCCAACAGAGTTCCATACTTTCGACTTTAATTGAACCTCAAATTCTTCCCTCTGTTCATGAACTATCCTCTTTGACATCATCGGACCATCAGATGGACCTGGTCTTTTTGCACGCGCGTCACTTGACGACGTGACCGTTTCCATTGGCAGTGCCGTTCCTCTATTTTTTTTCCTGGTGGCAATTTCGACAAAGATACGCCTGTACAGAGCCAGTTTCATCGAAGCCACCCTCTCACATTACTCTCTCTCTCTCTCTCTCTCTCTCTCTCTCTCTCTCTCTCTCTCTCTCTCTCTCTCCGAAGATGCGTTTCCTCTCCATTCTTCGTTTCCCTCAGCGGATGTCAGGCTCCTCCGCTCGCGGCTTCAGGAGAGCGGAGAGACGATCAATACGTCGCTCCAGAACGGAGAAGGAACGGAGCAGGCTAACGTTATTGGGAGACTTTGTTGGTGAGGGAGGGGGGGGGGGTGGCGACACGAGGGAGGAGAGGGTAGGTCGAGGGAAAACGGAGCTTTTCCAGGCGATTCCTCCGAGAAGAGGAGAGTACAGGCCTGGCTCCGAGCAGATATGCCCGGCTATGAGCGCGAAAAGATGATGAGACGAAGGGTGGCCCCAGCCTTTTACCCTCTCCCTTTCGCCCGTGATCCGGTTGACAGGGATTCGAAGCCGAAACTGCACGATTTCGACCGAACTGGAACGAACTCAGGGCTGTATCCACTCGTGATTATGCTCCGCACGAGTGTTAACTGGATACAACTTTCAGAAAATTCTCTTACGTCGTTTTGCGATACTTTCGACTTGTTACAACTTCTTTCTTACTTCTGTTTCCTTTCTTTATTTTCGTATCCGTGCTGGTTGTATGATTTCTGTACAGCGGTTTTGTTAACCCTAACTGACATAAGAATTAGAGGAAACACGTTTGAGTCTTGTATAAATATTTCTTCTATATACTACATACTACATTCTTCTTGTATGATTTTCATATAATTATTTTATTAATTTTGAGATTTAGTTTGAGGGAATTAAAAAAGGAAAGTTTAGATATAAAGGACATAAATTGTAACATCGTCTATGAAACGTTCGATTTTGCTGTGTCAGTTTAGTGAATCTTCCTATTAAATATATAAATATTTTTATCTTTGTAAATATATCATTATATATCGTTTTAATGTTGGAGATTTTCTATTTCGTGTATGTTATTAATTTTTCAAATATTTACATATATAAACGAATCCTTTACAAGATTCGTAGAAATATGAATTGATAACAATCGGACATTCCATATGTCATAACTTAATATATCTAAATACTGCAAAGTTTCTAGGAAATGAGATAATAGAGTAAAATTTGCGAATAAAGGATAAGCACTCGGATCGGAGAAACTCAATCGTTTAGCAATGTCGATGACATACGAGTGTACCTCGATGTCAATTTTTCATGTAAACGATAAAATTGTCCGGCGTCCCTTTCTCTTAATACAGAGTCACATAAACTTCCTTCACTCCCATGCCACGTATATAATGCATGAATTTCTACGCGAGAATTTCATAAGAGAAATTCTGTACACCTAATCAGTAGTATACCGAGTCTTACTCGATACATATGGTGTTACACGATACCAGGTGACTCTTAATTACATATCCATACAACATTCAATTTTCATTTTCCTAAAATTTCCACTTTAATATTCAATACAATCTTTGATTTTGTTCTATACAACCCTAAATTTAACCTATACTTTCATCAAATATCTAAACTTATATTCTCTTTATAAAATAAAATTTACTACCATATGGTTCTGAAACCATCGCTCATTCTAATTTTTTCTTTTCGTACTACACCGAATAAATTATAACTGTATGACATTACCTATAGACAATAAGATGCGTAAACCTACATTTTCTTCAAATATCTGAGACTACTCTCTTCATAAAATTACACTTTTTGATATACCTAAACCTGTCTCTCTTCAAACATCCAAACCTGTGTACATGCTCTTCATAAAACAAACTCTGTTTCTAGTTCTAAAAATATCATCTATTTTAATTTCATCTCTCATACTACGCCAAATAAAATTTACAGCTAACATTATCCATTACATTTCAGGGCTCATTTGTCCCTTTTACTCTCAACAATCAACCCATCATCTCCCCGAGCCAATTACCCCCATCCACAAATTATCCCACCCCATTTTTCCAACAGCCATCCACCCTCTCGCAAACGTTTCCACTCGCACGGTAACATCCGCGTCACAGGGGAAAAAACGTTGGGCGCGCGTCGAATAATGCGATATCAATACTGATTTCGGGGGTTTTGCCGGTGGCACCTGGTCTGTTGGCCACGGCCCTGTGCGGTGGCATCCCCCCTCGTTGCGAGTGGGGAGAGGGTGCGCGCGGTCCAATCATCGCAGAATCCGGGGGATGCCCCTGGCTTCGGCCGGGCAACCGTGGGAGAGACGCCCCGCGACTCGAGGATTCGCGCTTGTCGCCGAATGCCTTCTCCGCTCGGGGCCAAAAAGGACAGTCGGCCGCTGCGTTTCGTTTCGAAGGGCGTTGGCCCTTCCGTGCTTCGCCTCACGCGCTCTTTACACGCTGGAAAACGCGCGAATCGCGCTGCTATTGTGAACGAGGCTGCAAGTGGTGCATAGCAGTGAGACGAGTCGTGCACGCGCATGCAAACACGTACGGGTCCAGGATGCATGTGCACGCGTGACGCTAAAGAGGGATGTGAGTTGAGGAATGATTTTTACATAATTTTCATCCTTCCGCCAAGTCTAAGCGAACTATCTTACCTAACTATTTGACTAATTCTGTGGAAATCCACTTTGTGTTCAATATATGTATAATATTGGGGATGAACGGGTGTACGTTGGTTTTGTATTTCTGAGGTTTACAATTTTCACGTTTGTTTTCTTGCATGATATTTAATATGTGAATTTTGGTGGGAAATAGTAGAAAGTCTCGCGTGCACATGCATGGGGCTGTTAACGATTTGCTCACGTTTGGAACAGCGATCGCGTCCGTTTTTATGGTTTCACTTTTCTAATTGTATTCCCAGCATGTCGATACTTTGACCTCGATTCTGTGAACGTGAAGGCGCGCGCGAATGTCTACGTTATTGTAACTCGTTGGAATTTCGTGAAATCGAGTCTTCTTAGGTCTTTAGCTTGTGCATTTTAGTCGATTGTTGAACAGCTGCGTTGCACGCTAGCTGTTTGTTCCGCCTGTTGCTCGCGCGAACGATCAGAAGCATATAATATTTTGTGTCCTCTTATTTTACAATTATTAGTCACTGATAATTCTGTAACTTCTTTCCACATAATTTCTTTGCGTATTAGTAGAAGTTCTATTCTCTTCTCTGATATTGGTATCTTGCATATGAGAGTCAAAGTACCTGATTCGTGTACTGGTTTCACTCTTTTTCTTCCACTCTGATCCCACGAACTCAATTACGATCTCTTTTTAATTTTGTATTTTAGACGTTACTGAAATTTAATGGAAGAGGAAACACGACTATTAGTCCTCTATTTACCGATCAACGTTTGTGCTACGATTACCTACGGTTGAAGGTTGACTCATTTAACGGTAGCGTAGCCCGATATAATGCATCAAACGAAGCGTTAAAAATCGGAGAATCTCAACCGTGGACAAGACAGTATCATACGTACAATACATCGACTTCCTTCTGTCGTATTCCGGATATGCATGCGATGTCACGTCCGATTTTAGTGAAGGTTTTCCGGCGTCACGTACGGTTCGGTGGCCGGGGCGAAATTTCTAATCCCTGCCGGCTTTATATAGTCATGCTCATACGGTTATTCATATGTATCTACGTGTCGTTGCACGCTTGATCACTTTGCAATCGGTATCATGCAATTAATTCGCGATTACTATCGCTTGGTTATTGCAACCATTGCCCGATTCGTATTCAATCTCGAGGATAACTCTTCCTGTGGCACTGAATGGTAATTTAATGACTGGACACGCTGTAAAATTTTCAGAGTGCAATTTAACGATGGGGAACATCGTGTTTGCTATCGATTACCGCGATTCATGGAAATGAGCTTTCGAACCTAAACCTAACTCTCTCCTCCTCTCTCGTGGTTTCGACGTGTGAATAAAAATTTGGCTTCTGTGTTACAGATCTCGCTACCTAGAGGAGACAATGGCCGAAAAGAGTGGGGGCATAAGATAGGCACATTCGTGATCTACCCTGTAGATCCGGGCTTTTGTAGAATTGTAAATATCAGAAGCTCGTCTCTACAGGTATCTTACGGATGACATGCCACGCGACTTTATATTACAATGCATGGCGACACATTCGTGCAAATCTGGCGCTTGGGCTTTTTGAACTATTCTATGAGAAGATATTTTGGTCCTAGAAACGAGTCATCAACTACTTGCAAGCAATGTATAATAAATTTGAGCGAAGGATTAAACGATATAGCTTATTCGATGTATAGTACATCCTAAGTCCTAAATAACTAACCCACTGCCACGCAAAATATGTAGGCTATATGTAGGCTTAAAATGCGTAATTGTTTGTAGGTATTAGGTTTAGATAGGATACATATATTCTGTAATATAATTTATTAATTAGATGTATATTTATATATTTATATATTTATGAATTAATATACATTCAATATGTAAATGTAATGTATGAAAAATAAATGTATTGTCCCGAAATGTTGAGAAAGTCTGTCCTAATTACTTTATTTACCCGTCTCTAAATAACGAGATAAATAAATAGTATCTAAATCAGTAGCTAATTTTTTAGTGGAAATTAATTTCAATTAAAAATCATATTTTCTTCTAGTTTGATGCAAATGGATAATATTGCAATTGTTTGTTGTTTCTATAAAGAGTACTTTAGTGTAATTTTTGCATCCCTATCGTAAATTTGTGGAACTACTTCTGCGCTTTGCTCCTATGGTATGACAGAAATCTGTAAATCACTAGAAAATTATAGATCTCGACATTACCGGCCGAAGGAACTATACAGAAATTCTTAAATATGGATTAAATTAAACTACGCCTGAGAATGTCGATTTAATATTATGGTATAAATTCTTATAAATCGTATAAATTTCATTAAAATGAACAAAATAACATGTCTAAATAAACTAACAACCATCATCAAATAAAATGTGAGACCGTCAGATGGCAGCACAGTTTAAAATTGAGCCACCCTTACGATGAAGACCACACTAAAAAGGAAAGCTTACCAACTTTTCAACCTTAAAACTACATCAATATATATTCTATAATATAGAAGCTATATACCAAAAAACACGAAAACTTCCTTCTCTAACCATCCATTCAACGAAAATAAACATATCACTTTTCAAAACGAACTCTCGAATTTATACATCTAACAACTATCGCGATACTTCTAGTCATTAAAAGCGTTTCTTTACAAATTCTTACCAGGGTTTTTGATTCCAAAATTAGCCGACCTACTTTCCACCGTGTCGTCATTATTCTCGGTACGCCTTATCGCGATTCAAAGCATCTGTGTCCATCGTTTCCACAGCGACTCCTTGTTGTCGTCATCGACGACGTGGAAGGGCGTCAGTAAACGCGTTCACGGTCGTCCTGAAAAAAAATACGAAACATGTTCACGAAAAGGCGAACGATAAGCGGATCGGAGTACATGAAAGCCGGCCCAGGATTCGATGCTACGATAGCATGGTGGTACCCGGGGCGACGAGGTATTATATTATTGATCGTCCCTCGAGCTCTGTCCCCATCAGCTGTCGTGATCCCTGGCGTTCTCTTGGTACTACCGGGTTGCACGTTAACCTTTGTACTCACGGCGGAAAAAAACGTTTACAGGCTGGATATCTACTACGACCGAGTCAGCCGGATCTTGCTCTTTTTTGTGGTTCGACGGCCAGCCACTACGACGCATATTTGCAACTAACAATAAGTGTACCATTCTCTCTTACACCTTCCATTCGTAATATCGTCTATCGTTCGGTCTGTTTAGTTGATCGTGTAACAACTATAATATTGGAATGTTCTCGTAGATATCGGGTGACGCAACAATCGTAGTTATATTGTTCGAAAATGAAAGTGTGATAATAGAACTGGTTCTGTTCAACCTTACGTGTGTGATTTAAGTACCTTTCGTAACTGATAGAAATGAATTTCTAAAAGATTATTCTCAAAATGCACAATTGAAGGGGCTATTGTAATAAGGAGGCTGGCTCCGTTTCCCATTAATATGAATAAACCAAGGCAAACTGACTTAAAATCAAATAACATTAAATCGATTTCTGGAACGTGCTATACATTCATAGTTAACTAAAATTCGTAATAATAAACTTTTGCACTTTTGAATATGTAAGCTATATCTATCGTTCTCTTTCAATAAATACAAATTAAATATCGGTGCTCTGTCTCCTTATTGCTGCAAGCTGCAATTCCGAATACGTGAACGGATGAAAATGAATAGACATACCGGCACAAGTCATAGTACCAAAAATTTTTAATAAAAAATACTAAACAACTAGCTCCAATGTAAATCAATTGGACGTAGTCACAAGGTACTCACCTGTTCCAAAGTCAAATTGAAACGCGTCTTTGCCCTGTCACGTATTTCCCAAAAGACGATCACCTACGAAGGTTCACGAGTCGTGGAAGCTTTGTAACGTCGCCGGGCATTAATCGCGCGGTAATGACCGACAGATGAAGAAATATCGTTCTCCAATGACGCGCCACTGGGTTAAGGCGAATCCCCGCCATTATGACGTGTCAGCATCCGGGGGTAATCCACGATAACCATTTATTTCAGATCCACGAACCGTGCAGCGAAAGGGGTGGCAGTCGGGGGTGGAAGAGCCGCACAAATCTTCCTTTCGTGGACAAGCTGAAGAGTCTCTTCGACCTGCTTCTTTCCAACCAACCTCTTGTCTTCTTCTTCTTCTTCCTTCCTTTCTTCCTTCTTGTTCGCTCGTTCTCTTCCGCCTTGGTCCGCGAACGTAATATCCTGCCCCCAGCCGCTGCCTCGAACCTTCTAACACGAATCTCTTCGTGTCCCCTTCTGCTGAGAATCAGCTAGCTCTCGAGTTTCGTCCGCGCACCCCTTCCAACCTAGTTCTCGTTCCTCAGAGTGTCACTAATGCCGCGAGGATTAATGCTACGCGGCGGGGCTTACGGCCACTATTAATTTCATCGGGAGAACAATATCTTATGTGGCTGGGTATCGGGTGCATGTTTCTAGAGTGCTTCCTGGATACCTGGCACACCTCTTGACGATCTAATGCGCGGTTAGCTGGGAAAGAGGTCCTATCCACGTCGCAAGAGACCTGAAATCCATTTTGGATTAGGTTTGTCAAAGGAAATTATTAAATTTAATTCTAAATAGGTATGTACTTGTGAATTGCTTTTTTGTGTTTCGTTTTTGTTAACTGGAAATATACCATTGTTAACGTTTTATCTCGAATCTAACAGGATAAACGGAATTTACTAAGGAATTTTGTTGTTTTTCTTATATACCTTTTGCATATTCACTGCTGATAGAATTTTTATTATCTATAACATTAACAAATAATTTTCATTTAAGGCCACAAACGTTATAAATGCTTTTTCCAAATTTTATATATTTTTTGTGTCATAAAATAATTAAGAAACCGTATTTGAAACGTAGTTTTTTAAAAGTAGTAGTGTATTAAATGAAAAATACACCGAGTTGACGGATCAATGAAAAGTTATATAAACAATGGATATAAAATTCTGGAAATACTTACGACAAGGAAAATTGTTCCCCAGCGTGCGATAGCGCTTGAATCGCTGGAAGAGGAAAGTATCAATGCATCGGAATCGCGTTTCTCTTCCTTCGACGTTTCGAGAGCATCATAGTTACCGGTAAGCGTGACACAAAGGTTATTACGCTGGCACGATAACATCCGGGCATAGCTGACGTGTTTGACTGACGAGCTCTCAGACGTCGCTGCAGGAGCACGCCATTTGCGGACGGCCGGCTGATACTTATCTGCAGGTAATTAGAACTTGGACCTGGAATCACGCATACAGTTTCCGCCGTTGTTCCAGGACTGCTTTCGCACAGTAACACTGACAATGATAATTATATACTTCCCCTGTACTTTGACGTGACTGACGTGTAGTTTATAGAAGCTTCGATTCTGTGTATCTTTAAGGGAAGTTTTCTTTCGATTCGAAGTATTTCGTTCGATTCGAATAGAAGTTTATGTTCGTTAAGCGTGCTGACTTTCGGTACTACGCTGTGAATGTTAGTAAGATGAACAATGTAAGCAATGCTGATATAACTGAAACGAAGGTTAAATGCCCGGTCTATCAGTTAAGGTACACAATTTGAATTTAAATTTATATTCAAATGTAATGTAAATTTGAATTTAAATTTAACACTAGGTGGTTTTCAAATTTTGAGATTGTGTTGTTTTTGGTAATTACTAAAAGTATACAAGTGCTCTTTTGACAAACTTAATAATCACCGATGCTGACATGGGATCAAGATTGTATTCACCTATTTATTTTCATCATATTATTTTAATTGCAACTAGGTATATATAAATGATAAAATAAAGTGCTAAATTTCCATCTTGACACTTTCTAAAAGCATCGACTAAAGTCATTACACAGACTGGAAGCGAAAAGTAGGAAACTGTCGAGGAAAAGGCAACCGGACACCTTTCTCGTTAATAGAGAACGGCGGAACTCTTTCTATCAACTTTCTAGTCCCGTCACGGCAATTAGCAAAGTACTTGCACGTGCGGATAAATCCTCTCGTGGCAGAAGCGCGACTTATTTATGATCATCCTCGTCCCAAGACCCGGCTAAAGGGTTAAAAGCGAAACAATGCCACGGTCGACGTTATTTTGATGCGGACAGAACTGAGGATGATTGGTGAAAAGATGCATAAACCTTCGCGTCGTGTGCCAGTTTTCCAAAACGGAAGCTTCGACGTGAAATCCGTTGGTCTTTTCATCCGGTGACATTTTCTCTTTGTACGCAAATTGTCAATAGGGAGGTTTGTCTGTTCGACAGTTAGAATTCTTGGAACTTAGGTAAAATTTTTAAATTTGATGCGGAGATCGATATTTGTCGAGTTTCTTAGAAAGAGTCGATAATATTAGCTTTTCATTTCTGTTCTCTTTCCAAAAATCTTCTTATTTGGTGTGAAATATGTTAATTTAAGATGTAGTTTGAATTACAGAGAATTTTAGTTTCATAGTGTGGTTGTTAATATATTTTTATATATATATAACCACAATATGAAACTAAAATATATATAGATATACAGGGTGGTTGGTAACTGGTGGTACAAGCGGAAAGTGGGTGATTCTACGCGAAAAAAGAAGTCGAAAATATAGAATAAAAATTTTTCGTTTGAGGCTTTGTTTTCTAGAAAATCGACTTTGAATTTTCGCTCGGTACGCATGCACTTTATCACGTCTCGTTATAATGGATCTCACTGTAGATCATTGTCTCGATTGACGTTATGTTGATAAACACTTCCAATGTGACCGAAGTGTTTTCCTACCTATTAACTTACTATCCGACTTTTTTTATTCTATATTTTTTTATTCTATTTTTTTTATTCTTATTTTTTTATTCTATATTTTCGACTTTTTTTTCGTGTAGAATCACCCCCTTTCCGCTTGTACCACTAGTTATCAACCACCCTGTATATCAATATATCAATATATATCAATAACCACAATATGAAGCTAAAATTCTCTGTAATTCAATATATATATATATATATTGGCCAAAAATCTTGGGGCACCAATATTGTCAATTATGAAATTATCACACAGAAAAGTCCTGAAAATATAATATGTACTTACTACCGCGTCGCCAGAAAACGAAAGCTTCCCACCAAAGGGTAAACGCGGTACTCTATTAGCTCGGTATCTTTGCAATGATACTCCAGATCCAAGTTCTTGAGAGGAACGATAACGGTAATCGTAGCGTTGGTTGGCGGCCTCGCAGAGGAAGGCAGCCACGGTGTTCATGATCAGAAGAGCGGCAGTATCCTGGTCCTCCCTTTAGTAGTCTCATACCACTAGCGTATACCCTTACTATGGTACCCCTGGCGGCGCGGTGCTAGCCGTGACACGAGAATGTGATTAATGATCGCAACAGAGAGCCATGCACCGTACACCGCTCTCCTCTCTTTTCCCTCTTCTCCCCCGCCGTAAACTCGCTGGGTTCTCCTTCTCTATCGTCTGTTCCTCTCTTGCCTGGACGGCCACCACGTTTTCTCTTCCCTCTGGTATCGTTCTCTCTTTCAGCAACCCCTGCTGCTGCCGCTGACGTTGCTGCCGCGGTTGCTGCTGCCGCAACTGCCCTCTCTCTTTCTTTCTCTCTTATTCTCTACTTGCAATCTGACTGCCTGCCAGCTTTCTTCCATAGTTCTTCATCCTCGTTCTCCCTTCTCGTGGCCACCGCTGATTATCCATCGACTATTTCCAACGCTGCCTCCAGCTGGTTTTCGCCGTTTTTCCTCGAGATTCTCTTGTTCCACGCACCAACGTCGGGGTCAGTTCGACAGAAGATGAGTAATCTCGAGGGAAGTGTAAAGAGAAGACAAGTTTTAAATAATTCTAGAAGGAACTGAGTCTAACAGATAAAAGGACAAAGGAAGCTGTACAACTTCTTGGATTTGATAAAATAGATCAGATTCAAGTTTAGAAATTACACTCTGTTTCAGAAATCATGGAACAGTATATTTGTTTCAATATCGGGAAATGTTAAGTAAATACGGAAGTGTGTATATAGTACGGTGCTTGTACTGTTTTTGCTAAGGGATGAATTATATTATAAAGGCTCGTTTAAGAGTTAGAGCTTGATTGCCTAAAATTTAATTTCTTGTTTATTATTATTTTACTTAATTGAATGTATTTAATTTATTTAGTTTTTCTTCTTCTTTGTAGAATGCAGAGTTTTGTGTCGTCCGCGTTAAATGAACCTGTCCATGGCAGGAATCGTAAGAAATGAAGAAGTCACGGGAACAGAGGAAGAAATCAGTCAGTGCCTGCTCCAAGCACGATGACTTTGACTCTATCGTATCGACTCGTCTTCCGCTTATCTAAATCACTTATCGATATCTTGCCCTGATCCTGCTTTTCTTCAATATCCGATCGCCGTCGATCTTAATAATCGCACTTTTTCGTTTCGATTTCAACGACCCTTAAGTTTTATATCTTCCAATTAAATAAACAACTTTTTTCACAAAATATGGACCCAAAAAGCTAAACAGCTTGGATGGAAAAGAGTAAATTATTCCATGTAGAATGTCTTTGAAATTCCGTCGCCATTTGATACACTCTGGAGTGAATGGCACTTTAAAATGGTGCCCAGATAAATATTATTTTGTTATTTTATCTTTTGAAATAAATTTGGACACGTATCCTTCGCTAGGAATATGGCAAAATTTTTAATTGACTATTTTCTCAAAAACTGTGTCTCAACAAACGTCCTTATTTGTTAACAAAATACAAAACTCACCAATGTAACTCGCTTTACTCTCTAACTAAAACAGAAATTACATCAAACGTTAGTTCAAACCTGCCCATAGTAAATTTATTAAAAAATTCAAATTCTGCATTCCTAGTTTATATATCAAATTGCTTACACGAAGAACCTACTTTCCAACTTCTACCAAAGTAACTAGACAAAATAAAGCATCTGCTCATTCCACTCACCAAACTCTCCTCTTCGTCACTTAGAACAATCGCTTGAAAACTGCAGAACAATAAACCACCCCTTTGATATTCCTCTTGTTATCGCTTTCGCCAGCCAATATACTGTCCAAATTAATCCGGTAGTAGAATTGAACGATGATTCGACAGTGCGGCCATCGTTCGACGACGGTGACGAAAACGGCAAGAGTGGAAAAGACTGGCAGGCGGAACGAAGACAGAGGCAGCGGGTACTCCCCGCGGAAATCAACGGGGCTGCGAGCGTTTCGTTGAAATTTCCGGCGTATTGTCGGCGTTCGGCGGCCGTGAATGATCCGGAGCCACCATCAACCCCTTTGTGAAGGAAGGGAGACGGCGAGGCGGGAACGAGGGCGAGCCTGATGGGATATGGGGATGGCGACGCGTCCCTGGCGACGCCGCGACGCTGACAGCGTTCGGTCCCGGCGCCCTCCTCTCCCCGACTCTATTTCCGCGTTTTCTTTGACACACCCCGGATTAAATGCTTCAGCTGTTTCTGCAAACTTGCTATCCGCAATATTCGCGTGATCGAATGGTCTTGGTCGAGTGCGATGGTCGTTATTAAAGGATAAAATGGTTGATGGAACGGACGAAAGTGAGGTTGTTTGAGAGAATGAGATTGTGAATGGTTGAATATTAATATATTGCACGTTTTTACATTTATGGAGATTTAAAGATGTAAGAATGTACAGAATGTAGGTAGTATTTAATATATCAAAAAAATTTACAATATCAAATATTCGCAGTGCAGCATTTGTTGTAAAATTTAACGAATGAAGTAAATCCCGACTTAAAATCTATCTTCCATTTGTGTTTATAATAATATGAATCTGTATAAACATCTGCAGTCTAAAAGTAACAAATTTAAAGAATGAGGGCAAATTGTATTTTTTGAAATTGGGATTATTAGAAAATGTGTTTCAAGTATTTCTTTTACGTTTTGGATAGATTTGGACGTTGTCGTTTTACCTTTCGTGAGAGTAATTACTATAAGTTTTATCTATGAATGAAACACTTCCTCTTTTGCAAGTGATAAATATTAATGTCTGAACTCGAAGTAACAATTATTTTTTTAATCAATCACAATTATAAAACTGAGATAACACAATACGTTTCATGCAATAATTTTACAATATGGAACGGACTTGGAGCTATAATTATTTTCCTTAATCAGTTTATATTGTATAATAGAATTACGGTTGTATACTCAATATATCTTATGTCATAAGATTGGTCTACGAAATGTCTTTAGTCAGGAATCACTGTCTATAACATGGTTGTCTTATTAGCAACATTACGTTAAAAGTAATGCACATACGAGTAGTGAGAGAGTGATAATTAGCTGATGGTACAGATTATCACAATCCTGTAACGATTGATGGAGTAGAAGGTGCTAATGATTATTTAAAGATGATGGTAATTAGGTAAATTAAAGCGCTACCCAGAGCTCTGAATAACAGTATGTTACGCAAATATAACGTGCAGCATGCGCCTGTACGTGATACTGTAATTTAAGTAGTATCTAACTTAATCGTTGCTACATAATTTGTTTCATATTTGTCTTCTTAACATGCCTGCTGATTTCTGAGCAGATTGCGGTTCTGTGGATAGTCATTTCCTGCAAACTTCGTATAAATAGAAAGCACGAGGTTGCACGATCATGGTAAGACCACGAATTTTGCTAATCATCGAGCAAAGAAAAGCCGAAAGAACCTTTTTTCAAAAGCAACTTCATGGTTTTCGAAATATTATTTGAATATATTATTCTAGGGGCAGTTTCTTTTATAATAAAGCTATTTTTTCAATTGTTTGCGTTGCTTTTATAACAATGGACAAGTCTGTGTTTACGAACCTTGCTCGTCATTCAGCAAAAAAGGACTGAAGAAAACTTTCCTTTGAAAACAACTTCATGCTTTTCGAAATATTATTATTCAAAAGACATACCCCAGAAATAGCTGCTTTATTATCACAGCTATTTTTTCGATCGCGACATTATTATAATAATAAATGCATGCGTATCTACAAATGTTTCTAACATTTTAGGAAGAAAAAAAGCAAAGAATATTTTCTAGGATCAATTCTTTGATTTTTCAGGCATTATTCGAAAGATATATTTCGGAGGCAGTTTCTTTAATATGAGAGCTGGTTCTTCGATTGTTCGCGATACTGTTATGGCAATAGACGCGTCCATGTTGGCGATATTAACATCGCCGTCAGCGATGGCTGGCTGCCTTTTGTCCAGAGGGATGAAATACTTGATGATATTAAACATGAATAATGTAACGGCTCGGGGGCGAGCAATAGCGGCTGCGATAAGGCCTTCTGGAATACAACATACGCAAAATCACAATGTAACAGCTGTCAGACTTGTACCAGCCCTGCGTGTGGATAAAAAAAAATAAACCCATTACTGCGATATGTGCGTACATTTTTTAAACATCTTTTTTACATTACGATAACTTTTTACAGAATGAAGGAATAATAGTGACTGGCTGAACTGGAGAGTCAATCGAATCAATGAATTAAGATATTACCCACATAGAACGAAAATTCTAAAAGAATTTTCTCGTTTGGCAGTGGAAACTAGTTTTATTGACAGAAATCGCGTTGCGGGGGTAAATTGGTCGAAACAAGAGGGTAAAGAGAGGAGGGAAAAAATCAGTGCCGGATGACTCGTCGGTTTTCGAGCGAACCGGAATGACTAAGTGTGAATTCAATTAAGGGTTTGTTTTAAGCATCTATCAGGGCTTGTTTACGGGTCAGCTCATTATTTACGTAACACGATGAAATTGACAATTTCGTCTTGGCTAATTAACGCAGCCAATCGAAGAAATTTGTCCGATTCCAAGTTCGTTCCTCTTTCGTCAAACTATTTACATACCTACTACAAGATATTTTCAAAACAAATTCATCTAATATTATTTTAATATTTATTGAATTTTTCAGAAGAATCAAAAAGAAGAAAAGGAAGAAAGGAAATTAAGGAGCTAAAAGAACCAAAGAAAAGAAATCAAGAACTTCTTTTCTTTTCTTACTGCGTATCCTTTATATTTATCGAGATAAGGCTTTGTATCTTTAGAACTAACAAGATTATAATCTTAATATTGTTCTTTGTAAAAAAAATCAAAATGCCAATTCTAATTTATACCATTTAACTCATTCTTTTCCATTAAACAAACACATTCAACCCGAAACTTTACTTTTCTAAAGTCCTGCCTGAAGAAGAGGAAATATCCTCTTACCCTCTATGAGCAGCAGCCATGAAAATCGAAACGAAGTCAGCGGAAAACAGCAGGGTGTTAATAATGGTCCAGGAATTCGGCCGTGGACCAATGTCAAAGGATCTTTCCTCGTCCAATCCCGGCCGACGAGTGCCGCAGGATGTTGTTGTAGGCTGGACCAAATAGTCCAGGGCGGACCCTTCTTTTAATTGTATCGAAGGGTCGATCCTCGAGCCTCGGCTCGTGAGAAACGGAATGCGTGCGTCACGGATCCAATTCATTCGTCCGGGCCTTTTCCCGAAAATGTTGTCATTAATTTGGAGCACGACACTCTTCGGGGAAAATTGACAAATCGCTCGGAAGACCGCGGTGTCCTTTAAGACACACGAAACTTTCCAAAGTTGCACAGTAACAAAAGGAGAAGAAAATAATGGAAATATATTTGTTACGGGGAAAAAATAGAACTACAGGAAACGAAGATAGTCCGAAGCCATTTTGACGAGCGATTAGGAGTTTGTTTAAAACGACAGTACACCACGATTAAGATATTTTTTAAGCTGTAACTGTGAAGAATCGTAGCTCGTGTCCACGCTTTGTGCTCGAGAGGGGCTGTCACAATGGGAACGATGGAAAAAAGAGAGCAGCTGTGAAGAGGAGCTTGAAATGGCGATTCTATGCGCGTCACGAGTCGCTCCGCTATGATCCTCCCTGCCCCGATGTCCGATTTCCCTCTTTACCATCGTCGGATTATGTTTTTGTCGAACGAGCGATGGGTTTAATTTCAAGTCGTCACGGCGTATTAAGCGATAAAGGAATTGCGCTGGATGCTCTGGATAACAGTTGATAACGTGTCAGAATTGCAAAACGCGCGGGAAGAACGAATTATACCTTGTGCATGGAACTCGAGTGAATTTCAGAAACCTTATTTTACTAATCTTACCATGTATCAAATTTCTACTCGTTGTATGAAAGATTATAAATACGCCTCGCAGAATTTTATTCGAAAAATTGGCGAAGATATCTGATATCTTATAAGAAGACTGCGAATTTTGTTGCATATTTATACTTTTATGAAGTAGAAGCTAAGTAGAGCTTTGTCTTCCCTACTAAATACTATAACAGGAGAAAGTGATTTTCAAAATTCTAATATTTTTCTATGTTATCCACATAAAAATTTCTTATAAATATATACAAATCGGAAATTGATATTAGTCTTTGAATAGTAAAGTATAAGTAACAAGCTTTATAATAGAAAATGGAACAGAGTTCTAAGCTTTGCACAGAAGTGGGATGATTTTTGATGAACAAGATTAATATTGATCCTTCTTTATCTTAGGTCAACGAAATCGCAGGATTAATTACACGAAGGGCGATAATGCCCAATTCGGTTAGTGTCGAAGGGGATACTTGTCGAGGACTAAGAGGGTTTCACCACTGGCTATTCCCTATCTTCCACGTAAACCACTGATAAAACGTGTCACCGAGAAGCTCACGAAATTTACTATTTACACACCGTATATATCGTATAACACGATAAGATCTTCGTGCAGCAAATTTAACCTGAGACCTGGTTTGTTCGGATCATTTTATTTTCACGCCATGATCCCCGAAAAATCAACATTTTCTCACCGATGAAAGATAAAGCAGACCTTCTGAAACCTTGCAACGTTCTGTAAAATATGAAAGTCACGCTGTTGCTACAGAACAAAATTAATTCGTGAGAACAGACGTAAAAACCGCAAATTCATTAATTTCACGTGTTCGACTGCGTAGCAACGTCATACTTTGAACAATCAATTTACAATGTTGCAACCGTAACTCTATATAATATTAAATAATTACGATATGAGATAAAAGTAATATGTTTTCGTACATTTCAAGCAGATGAAAATAACGTAAAATTAATCGATTTCATTCAGCGCCATATCGAAGTCTAACATTTTTATTTTTTTATAGCGCCATTTATTATTCAAGGTACAAGAAGAAGAAAAAGGAGTGGAGGGACGCTGGTGGAACAAAAATTCTAATTTCCCCGTCGTTCAAAATTCATTCTCCGCGGCCGAAAACGAGTTTCTACGCAGGAATCCCGATCGCGACTCCCAGCCGGCCGTCGAGAAGACTCATTGCTATTCCGCGAGTAACTCATGCGGGGCATTATGGTAGTCACAGTCGGGGCTCTACTAAATTGAAAACAAGATCCGTCACGTTTTCAGGCAAGCAAAAAGAATTTTAATGAATTATAAGGAGCAGGTATGAAGGAGGATTGACAGGCGATCCTGGTGAAATTAAAGGAGCTACCCACTGATCACCGCTATCCGCCGTTGTGCTGCTGCTCAGATGTATTTTTTGCCTCGCCATACTATGCTCTGTGATAGGGGTGCTTTTTTCATTTTTCGCGAAAAATTCCTTTCGTCTCTCTATCTCGATGAAACCGATGTTTCTTTACTTGGGATTATTTCTCACATTTGTCATTCTTTTCGTTTTCTTCTGGATTCACATGTGAATATTTTTTACTCTGCGAGAAAAATTATTTTGTGATAAAGAAAAATTAATGATAGAAACACATTTTTTTCAGGTGGTTTTACCAAAGACATGTACATATACTTATCATTTGGTTAATTAATAACTTAAAAAATTACAATATTACGTAATTACCATAACCCGTATTGAAAGGGTTAATACGTCTGTAGAATAACATTCACAAAAGCTTCAATCTTGGCAGAACTTACATCTAAGAACAACTAAAGGATCCGTCCTATTTCTCATCAGCATTCTTATTTGCATCAAGTAAGGAGATCACAATTTTATCTTAAAATGATGGACAAAAATTCCTCCACAATCAAAGTACAGTAAACATCCAACACCTCGAGTGTCACCCCGAGCGCACCTTCTCCGCTCAACAGCGCCGCACATGCAACCATACGAACAGAGAGAAGATCACCGAGTTCACATCGAATAGGTTGTGCAACGAAAGAAAAAAGAATTTAATGAATTATAAAGGCTCGATCCAGGCTAGAGAGGGGAGAGGGCGAAAGAGGTCGAGGGAAGGGGATTGGCAGTCGATTCAGCCGGAATTAAAACGGCTGGCCGTCGTCGGCACTGCGGTACCGATCCGTCCTGGGGGTTTTCTTGCGCCCCTGAACCCTTGGTGTGCAGAGGAGGGTCCAGGAAAGAGTTCGAGAAAGAAAAAGGAGCTGCGAGACGCGGATGGAGGATACGAGCCAGAAGAGAAAGAAGAAGAAGATGAAGAAGGAGGTGGTGGTGGAGGTGGAGGTGGAGGAAGAGGAGGTTGAAACGATGGTACTAGGGGACTTGATGAGAACGCCTGGTGGGGGAGGGTTTCCGAAACAGCTCGCCGCTATCTCGACTGATCCGATCAAGATTAATGAACGTGCGGCTTGCGAGTCGAAGCCTTTGCGCCGCCCAGGCTGCTCGTTTCGTCTCTATCTGTTGCCTGACGGACACGTAGTCGCCTCTCTGTCGCTCTGATTCTTTTTCTCGGGCCGCTGATCCACGCAGGGGCAGCGACTAGCGACAGGTACCGTCGACGAGTCCTGGTAATAGCGCGGTTCGCGGTGGCTGATGTTGCCGCGGCGACTCGTTCGCAAGTTGTTTCGTCAAGTCGACTTGGAGCCGTTGTTGGATCTTTTTGGCGAAGGATAGTATGGAGGACAGAGAAGTAGATAGCTTGGAAACGTCGTGAAAGCGGAGAGAAAACGGTTTCGTCGAGATAATGATCTGTAGGGAAAGAAACGAAGGCTGATGAGGATGAGGTCGCTTATTTCAGTTGAATCTTAGTAAAGCAAGAAGGTATATTTAGAGATTTATTTCGAGTTCTTGTTGCTACTCGTTGGTCAACATTATTGTCGAGAGTCTGATATTGATATTCTTTGAAAGATACTACGAAGAGCTACAGATTAATGAAACCACGGCTCATCCTCCCATAAAACCAGTATCGCGAGCAATCACAACACAAGAAACATTTTAACAACAATCAGCGACGATTTGTTCGAGTCAGTTGTCAATCCAGAAGGTAGATTTGATCGCGAGCAGACGACGCGAGTCGATACTTATAAGGAAACTTATAAATGGACGCATTGGGATTGGCAGCGAAGATAAAGTTACGGTAGCAGTAGCAGGCGGTAGCAGAACTCGTCTTTTTTACGTGATACGGCAGCTTGGAGATAGATGTGTCACCAAGACCGAGCCAGATAAAAATACACGTCCCCCTCGTTTCGATGGTTTTAATTAATTCCGAGGATCGACGCGACCGCCCGTGTTAACTTTCCGGCTGGGTCGCTGCATCAACCGCGCGTGTCCACGATTGCTACTGTGCAGTAACACCGGACTCGTTTAACTGCCCTGTGAAAGAAAAAAACATTGTCCCAATATTGTAACTGATTTTGTCTTTCATTGCAACGAGGTTATTGAATATAGTTTATGCATTATTAAATATTCGAGACATTCTTATCTTGATGACATTGTAACAATTTCGAAAATTTTATATAAATAAACACTCCAAGTATGATATATGAAACTAACTCAATCAAAAATAAGTAAATCAAATGTAAGGTTTAAAATATAGCTTTCTACAGCAGCATTAATTTCTCTTGATTCTGTTGTGTTTTTACCATATTGCCATCCTTCTATCAAAATCAATTCGCGCCAATATTTAATAATAATTTTGTTCAATGCTCTATTTAATGTTCTTTAATTCACTTCAATCAATATACGCATACTTGTGCATTGTACATTTTCTAACTCAGTAATTCTAGTATCTGATTACTCCTTTATATATAGCTATCTATTCTTCAAAGTCCAAGATAATTGTTTCTACATAACAAGAACGGTTTCAAGCAATTCACATGATCGTCCATCGTTTTCAACTCTCGCCAATTTTCAAAACATATTTCCATCATTTCTCTGGCAAAATGATCCAGGTCTCCCGGAGTTACGATTAGCATCTCAGTGGTGATCGAATACAGGGTGACGAGGTGTCCGCGGTGTCTGCGGGTTTCGAATCTAATTTCACCGGGCTCCCCCGTCGACGACACGGGGCTCCTGTTATCTTTAGTTACAGCCTAATGTGTATTTGAGATGCGAAACTGCCTCTGGGGGATGTCAGTCAGTCGGTGGAGCGAGCGTAAAGTGACGCGATGAACGCGCCACGGCGAGAAGGGGTGGAACGAGAGAGAGAGAGAGAGAGAGAGAGAGAGAGAGAGAGAGAAGCGGGATGCTTTGTAATTACGAGCTCTGATAAATGGAGTCGTGACTCGTTAATCCCCTCCAATTACACATAATGGGGATCGCTCGAATCCCCGTCATTTTTGCTGTTTTCAAATTCGACCGACCGCCACGCCGGTGAACACGAAGTCTAACCATGAATTATCCAGTAGCCATATTGAACATCGCCTTTCCTATGTGGATAAATTTATCTAAATAGAAAGCGAGATAAAGCAAAAGTTTATAGCAAGTTGCAAAAATGACGGTAAAGTACGGTTTTGGTGAATGCAGTAGGCGTGCAATTTCGAAGTCAGACAACGTTTGCTTCACAAACTGCAATCACTTTCCCGAGTCCTCAGCTGTCCACTTATCTCAACAGGAAGTGCTGGCTGCAACCGCACTACCTTCAACTGCAACCTTGTTACGTCTCATCATAAATCTTCCAATCTACTCAAAAACTCCAGGAAGTCTTGTCCAATACTCCAACGGAGTATTATTCCAACTTCTCCGATTCATTCGTCAAATATTTTTTAGAAATTCAACTGAGAACTTTGAGCTTGAGATTTGGATGCATAAAGAAATGTTTCTTTCCGTAGTATGGCTCAAAATTTGGACGTAAATTGTTGACGTGCATCTTTCAAATTTTCTATTTTACATTAAAGTAAGGATTTTAAGTTGTTCGATTTTATTCGTTGTCGTCGCGCTTCAATCTTGTTCGTGGATTCAAATCTCAACAAAGTTCACGCAGCATTTTTCAATGGTGTCACCTCGCAATAAGAAAAGTCGATTGACGCATAGACGAGTCCAAGAAAATGCATTTTGCCGCGAGCCTAGAGTTGCAATCGATTTAAATAGTGCAACGTTGATGTTCTCTGCGAATCATTTATTAGGCGGATCGCAGCAATGTTGCGCAACCGAAGTGTGTGGTCAGAAACCCGTTAAATCTTGGCTGCGGGGGTAACGGAGGGGCGGGACAAGGCGCGAACTTCACGTTGTTTGTCCCCGTACTTTGCCAAACGAGCGATTCACTGGCCACCCACTGTACACCGTACATCGTACAGCTTGTAGATCGCGCGATTGCCAGGCGGATGCGAGGCGAAATGACCGACGCATACGGATCATTTGTCTTGGCGCAACGAATGTGGAACGTGGCGTGTAGGTGGCATAACGCCGCCTGAAAATAGGGTCACGAATCGTAAGGAGGATCTGATAACCGGCCCGGAAGGTATTTCGCGTTCGTAGAGTGTCGCTGTCTATTCCGATCCCCAAAGAGACCAGAGATACGTTGGATGAGTAGAAGGAAATTGCAACAAAGATCGTTCCTTGATTCTTAATGTATCATCGAAAGAAGGTTCTGTTGTTCTTCCAAGATTTTTAATTTTCTAGTCTACCGACTTACGTAGTATAAATTTAATGCTTTTTAGTGCTTTTATTTTCGATATTTTTTTTTATTGTAAACCTGTTATTTTTCTCGCGTCCCTTATAATATACAGTACTACAGAACATTTCACTTCATTTTAAATTAAGTATACTCAGATTAAATTACTATACTCTCATCTATCTGCGATGCCTAATATTATCTCTAACTTCTTATATTTCTTGTATGTTACCTCATTTGCGATTCTCGAATGTCTATATTTCGATTAAAGTAAAATTTGTTTGAATTTTCGAATAAGTAGATGTCCTAGTACTTTATAGCTGATACTGTCAATATATGAAGTTTCTTCGATATAGCGACAAAGAATTGCCAAGTAGTTTAAGGGATATATTCCGTTAAAGGCCCAGTTCAGAACAATCAACTGGTCAGCCTATTTACCTTAATTCACGCCCAACACAATCTATATCCGAGAGTGGCTTGTAAGGGTATTCAAGACCGGAAGAGAACGTAGGTCGCTCTGTGGATAGCGGATTAATGTATAGATCTTGCAATTAGCTGCTCTTGTGTGCTTCCTTCCTCCTCGAGAACCTTCCTGGTAATCGTGTCGCTTGCTGATTCCCTTTGCTTTTTACCCCAAACTAGAGAGTCTAGTTCGAAATTCGTTATGGATCTATCGTACATCGTGTCCAAATTAATCTTAATTGGATTGAAGATGTTTTACAGATCGATGGAAGCAGAGTGATATGTATTATTTTAGGATACAGACTGAAACATGTCCAATTTTCAGAAACATGAAATTAAAATCATGGCGTTTTCAATCGTCTGCCATTCCTAATTCCGTTCACTATATTTTTATATTCCATACATCTTAAACCTCCCATTATCCCAATTATTAACCACGTTCTAAGAACGAAATTATATATTAATTTATAACACGAAATTATATATCAATGAGAGCTTTCTCATATTTTTGACATGTTTCTTAATATTAGATAAGTACAAAATACTCTAGAATAACCCAACGAACGTGACACAGTTAAAAACACGAAAGACATATACTTTAAATATCATTTGTCTAACAAACGCCTACTTTTGCCCAATTGATAAAAAATTCCGGAGCACCGAGTCATTCCCAATGACATCGTCGCGTACAACATCGTATCGCGGACAGGCGATGCGATTATTCCAGAAAACATGAAACGAAAGCAGCAACGAGGCATGTCTGACTTTCGATCCTGGGTGGTAGCAGGTTATCTCGGCTGTTGGCTGGGCTGCTGGTTGCATGGGCGGAGGCAGGGTCGTGCAGGCGGCCCCTCATTCGCTTTCCGGGTGCCACCCTTCTTTTCGAGGCTGCTGCGGCATATCCCCAGTCCATGCTGCGGCAATCACGCACGTGTTCGCGCATGCGCAACAGCGACAGTGTTGCACGCATGGGCGCGTACGCATATAGGAGAAACAGCACCCGTTGGAAAACCCCTTTCGCGCGGAGGCTATCCAACAGAATGTCCCCTCGATGCTTGTAAACTGTACTACCAGCATAATACTGCATTATGTATGTGTCGAATGTCCCTATAAGAAATCGATATCTCTGCTATAGAGAACTGGGACCGAATTTGGTGATAGGATTTGATATTTGAAGTGGTACATGTACATATAGCAGAATAGAAGAATTATGTGGATGACGGAAATTAGATGAGTTAGGAACGATATTTGCCATTGGCACTTAGTTGTTTCTTAATTCTTTCTTTACGAAGACGTAGGAAATCGAATAACTAAGGAATGGCGACCATTGTTATTTGGCCGTATTTCAATTTTCTTCCTTTGTGTAAACGTTGGAAATAAAACAATTTTGAAATTAAACAATTAAACGATTTATTTACCAACGATTTTTACTTAGTCGTTCTCTAACTTTCTTTCTTCGCGATAACATTGGAAATTAGATAATTTGGAAACAATAGTCGTCATCATTTAGTCATTTTTCCTTCTTTTAAGAGTATTGCTTTCACTGAAGTAATTGTAAAATATTTGTAAAAACGTTCTAGTCATCGTTTCGTCTTATTTAATAAACTCATCGAATCTCAAATTGACTGATGTAGAGTTATAATGAACCCCTATAGCGCTAGAAAAGCCATTTCCCGTGGTTGATGGTAAATTGGGGTACACAGCATGAAACGATTGCCTCGTAACAAATTGACGTTTCGTTTGTCGAGAAGATAACGGAGAATTGAATTTTTTGGCGGCATTAAGTCGTCGAGGGTTCGCTATCAAAGGCGATGTTATACGCGTTGGTCGGTTTTATCGGAATGATTCATACGTGGCATTATCTCGTTATTTTTCTCGCGCGTTTTGCACCGATCGGTGTATTCCTTTTCGAAGGGAAATGATTTATTATGCGGGCTTCTCCATGAAACCGGTAAATATATGCACGCAACTTTACATACGTAATATGGATGAGATACTGTCAACGCCGTCAACTAACAAGTTTACCTCGACTCGGCTGGCTATCGTTTGTTTCCTGCTTGAAATGATGTATCGCGCGAAAAACCGATAAGAATGCGCCAGATAATAAATCTATAATAACCAAAATGTTCATTTTTCACGTTTGCGATAACGACGAATAGGAGAATGGGGGGAGGGAGGAAAATATGCGCAACTTAAGTATGTAGAATGAACGAAGCAACGAAACCGGTGGTAATAGTTTGCTAAAAACCAGTTAGGCTATGCGTGATACGATAAGAAGTTGACATTAATGGAATCACTGGATTCTTAAAAAAAATGCAAAAATGCAAAAAAAAAAAAAATGCAAAAGATACAAAATTATATACGATTCCCTTTCGATGCAACTTTAGATGGAAGGATGTCTATTCTTTCTTCTCTCTTGTTTAGGAAACACGACGTTATTGTAAATTACGAAACATTTATTTATTGATTCACTTTACTTCACGACTGTATCTTGATCGATCACTACGATCAATATAAACATAAGCATCGAAGTGTGCCCAAATACGTTCTTATCGTACAGGCTATATACATTATTGATAGAATGTCAAGGAATATAATGTCACACTTAATAGAACGTTCTTGTAAACTCGTGCACTTGCTTGCTTAGAACTGGTTAATTACACTAGGATCGCCCTTTATCCTCGTTCATTCAGAATAGAACGTGACGTGTTTAATGCTTCTTAATACCTCTATATTTCTATATTTAATCAGATAAACATCGTTTTGGTATATCGTCACAGCGACTCTGTGCATTTAAATCAACGTTTGATTGCTATTCTCTCTCTCTCTCTCTCTCTCTCTCTCTCTCTCTCTCTCTCTCTCTCTCTCTCGTAATACATCTTCCGGTTTTCGTTTGACGCCACTTGCTACATCTTTTTTTTTGTAATCTAGATCCTCATTATTGGTCGTTCGGTATACTTTCTCGATAAAAATAGACGATATCTCGTAGCATTATTTACAACATGCACGTGACGCGAGCTTGAACTGAATTTCTTTTCCGGAGATTTTGCGAGAGCCTCGCTCGATCCGACGATCTCGCTACACCGTGTCTGACGAGTACAGGAAGTTTCCACTTTGCCTCGGACAACGAACTCCAGTTCCACGGGCAGACAACTCTCGCAAATTCAACAACGATTGAACAAATCAATGGGTTTATTAATATGAAATTTTAAAAAGAATTGAGAAAATCAAGTTTCTATCGAAATAGGACCTTCTGAAATGGTATTCTAGTTCTTTTCCTAAAGTGAAAGAAGACGCAGCTAAATCCGCACGATAGTTATAGACAAATATTCTCTTCGCTACTTTGTTAACTTTTTCTGTGTTATTCTTGCATAAATATCGTCATATCGAAACGCAGGCGTCACTGTACATTTCCTTTTAAACGAATCCTTCTTCTACACGAAGAAACAACGTTGAACGATTCGCTGACATTCGCTTGGTGAACATAAATGTGTTTCCGTGGGTGGAACGTTTTGTGACAGTTCCCTATCGAATACTTAAGACACTAAGACCGCACACTTACGTAATGACATACGAAATACGATGCACTTTAATCACATAGCGATAAGAACTTCTTTACACGACTATATACATGGCGTAAGTTATCCAGGTATATGTACAGTTTCACGCATTGTGGAACGAATCGATTCCTTTTTCCCATCTCCTTTTTTTACGTTTGGGTCGGGGGACGGTTATCTATCGAACCACAGCTTTCGACAAAAGGGAGAGTCATAATCGAACACTGAAAGAATCGAGAGACTCTAACCTTCAACTTTTCAAAAACCTAATAATGTACTGTGAATTTTCACAGAATTTTCAACGTTACAAGAACCTAATACAAATAATGCAAGGGAGTAATGTCGAAGGTGATACGAGTTTTTGAAACGCAGAGAATTCGATCTGTCAAAGAATTCGATCTTTAGAAACAAGAAACCTTGACTTACGGCGTATCGAGTGCAGTTTTTCAACGCTATACACGAACTCTCGGCAGTTGTTCGGCTCCACGTTCTTTCACAAAGTTTCAAACGATAACTCACATCTTTCCACACTCTTTTATAAACTGTCCCGTGTCTATCAGTTTCTGACCAGAGCTTGTAAATCCTGAATCCTGTTTTCTACACCTAGTGACACTTGACAAACGTCCTTGACATCTTCACTCAGTCTTCAAATACGCGCCATGGTACTTCGCACTTCGAAAGATCTAGCGCGAGACGCTGATTAGCGTCCTTTCCGTTGACGACAGTCCTCGGCAAAGTCCCTGTTGCCTCGACGATCCTGTGACAGACACTGTGAACCCCAACGGTCGCAGAGCACCAACAGTGAAAAAATTAGTAATCGACATCGTCAGCGCCCATTTGTTTTACCAGACTAATCGCTCGATCGTCCGCCGTATCATCCAGATGATGATGACTCAGCCGTCTTCGGAAGGAGAAAGACCACGGGGAACTTCAGTCCCATCCTTTGTGTATTCAGGTCACTGTTTCGACTGAGACACAATAGATGAGCGATTTGCGCGAATCACCGTGGCTTCTAGACCACGTTCCAGTAACTGATGTTCCTTTCTAGGACAACGCGAGATTATACCAGAATTCGTCCTGGAGAACTGCTGCTGGTTGTAATGAAGGATCGGCGCTTCCGGCTACTCGAATCTCTTTCTTGCCGACGAATCATCCATCAAACAATGATTCGTTGGAAGAAGGATCAAAGGGTGACGCAGCTCTTCCTGTTTAAGTCTCTACCCTTATGCGTCCAGTAGTATCCAACTATATTCTTCAATCGTTAAAACAATTTGTCGAACTCCTTTTGGAGTCTAAAACGATTCGTCGAATTTCTTCGATAGTTTCGTGAAACTTCAGCTCACTCAATAATATAGCTAATGAATTTAAGACGAATGTTTTTACGACCAAACAGCAACGAACCCCTGACCAGCAGCACCAACAAAACCCGGCAGTCGACTCGAACAGTCCGGTTCTCCGGACGGATGTTACAGCGCCGTTAGCCCGTAATCGGACTTGATCGCCGGTGGCGGAATGGGCGCGGAGACCTGCGACAGTCCAGACGGACTGGTCGCCGGGGCAAGAGGACTGATACTTCCGGAGCCGATGTGTCCCAACGGTCCTCCCGTCGGGCCCTCCATCATGCCACTCACATGATGATGACTCAGCTGTGCTTGAAGATGGGCCAGAGGATGCGGGTGACCTTGGAAACTCGGATGAACCACGTTCGTATGCGGAAGGGCGGCGTTCACTGCGTGCACGTCCGCCATGTCCGTCAAACCGACGCCTGAATCCAAACTAGCGTCGATTCCACTCGACGGGGAATTGTTGTTGTTCTTCCTTTGACTGTTGTTGTTCCCGGTTGCCAATTTCGATCTGGTGGCCGGCGTTTTAGTCGGTTTCGCTGACGGCGGCGCTGTCTGGCCGTTGGCGTTCTTCCTGCGTACGTTCTTCGTGTTCGGCAGCTTGTTGTCCTTCTTCCACTTCATACGCCGGTTCTGGAACCAGATCTTAATCTGCCTCTCGGACAACACCAGGGTATGAGCGATCTCGATCCGTCGCCGTCTCGTCAGGTACCTATTGTAATGGAATTCCTTCTCCAGCTCGAGGATCTGGTGCCTCGTGTACGCGGTCCTCTGTCGTTTAGGCTCCATCCCTGGCTGGTACGAGCCGTTCGCTGCAAGAACCAAACAGAAAGATCGAGTCGAGTTAGTTGACTGGCTTCTAGAGACCAGAATCTGGTCGAGTTTATTAAGTCCATATAGTAAAATACGGTTTTTTTTATTGAGACGGAGAATATAACGAAGAAATAAAAATAATATATTCTTGAAATCATATTTAATAATGAATAAATATGATTAGTTTTCTCTATAAGATTACAGAGTTTTAGCAAGTAATCGTTTCGACCTTATCTGTCATTACAAAATAGCACGCCACGAATAGCCAAGCGATTATTCAAGCAATTACACGCCGATGTTATCGTGTCATTTTTCTAGTTAATATGCGGCAATCGATTTTTCTTATTTATCCGCGACACGTATAGAAACTACGTAAGAATAACTCGATGAATGAATTCTTGAATACAATCGGATTTTTATCGTAGATTTTCTGCTGTCACTCTTGACGATTCTTCTTTCTAACAAACTTTTCCACGTATTATGTTTAAAATATAAATATAATTCTGTCTCAAGAAACCTGAATGAAGAATAGATCTCAACCTGGATGATCTAAAATTAACAATCTGGAGATTCTGTTCACGATTTTCAAATATTTCTGGAGCCCTTGTGTAATAACGGTTTATTTAATCTAAAAAGAGAATCGGGCGATCGAAAGTGAATCGTCATAACAAATGGAAAGTAAAAACACACCAGACAATTAATAACATGTATCCAGGTGAGCATTTTCAAGTCATACTATCTGAATGTTAAATTTGTTGCAGCTTTCGAACGAGTACACGCATCGACCAGTGACAAGCATCATTATTTTAAGACTTGTACTATTGCCGATACTCTCGAGGCGACGTGTCACCGTCTAGTGGCACACGCTCGACTTCATGGAACGCGCGATCACCGATCGCAACAGATAAAGAAGCGTGACACGTGCACCGACACCATCGTTCTCCAGTGAAACGCTCAAACAACTGGCTTTACATTTTGCAATCGGTTGACCGATATTTCAAGGCCGTGTTGCTCGAGTGCCAAATAGCTCAGTACTTGTCGAAATTCGAGCAGGTTTATCAAAGTTATCTCTTATTAGGCAAAAATTCAAAAGAATGATGATTTGCTCTGTTACGCGAACATAAATTCGGCAAATTCGGATGGGTCCTTCCGGAAATGAAATAATATAAAAATTGTACGTACAGTAAAATTGAAAACAAGTTGTTCAGAAGAAAAGGCATTTTGAAGAAGTGCAAGTCTGAGGTTATTTGGTCATTCTCATAATCCCAATACAATCGTAAATATTATATACTCATAAATATTTCAAATTTACAAATAAGATCATATAGTATCGAAATAATATCGAACGAGTATTCTTATTATCTTTGCGTCATTTCAGATGCCATCCTCTGAGCGACATTACACAATTGAATGAACAGAAGCGAACAAGTTCCACGGGCTTGATAAATTGACATGTTATTCGTCTGATACTGCGATGAAGATTGACTTTAAGGTAGTCGTTGAGAAAAAATGCCGAGTCATAAGAAGTGGGTGTAAAAATCAAAATGACAGAGAATGATCCTCTAATCGTTTTGTGTTCTTCACAATCCCCATATTAAATTTGGATGATCCGACTGTGGTATACTTTTATTTCACCCTTTCAACCCTTTGTATCACTCTCTGTTCTTTTGACTGCCTAATATTTTAAGCTTCTATGGCAAAACTTTAAAAAATTTTGATTAGTTCCAAATGAAATAAGTTACCTATTGATTCCGTTCATATAAATGTGAAGTTCTATTAAATGAATGAAAAATCATAAATAATGAAGAAGTTTAACGAACTCCTCTTATATGAACTCCAATTTGAATAGAAGAATTCCATTTATTGATGCAACCTGATTCAATGAACTATTTATTGAATCGATTTATTTAAATTTCTTTGAGCGTGAACGCCTATTATATAGGTGAAAAATCATAGGTAATAAAGACAATCACTAAATCCTTGTTGTAAGAATTGCTTATCCCTCAATAAGCTCAAATAAATGGAATTCTGCATATAAACTGCTTATCTTCCGACAAGTTCATATAAACGAAATTCTACAGTAGAATTTCTTCATCCACTTTACACCCCATTTATTTTTCCCTTTATCATAACACTTTATCGTAGTTCTACGATTTTCTTCTAAAGAATTGTAACCGAGACTCGGTATCAGAAGTGACCATCGTGGCTCGTCACTAGCATCGGTTCAGGCCGCGACGAAGGTGACACATGAGAAGAGATTCGTGCATCGATTCGTTGGCCGTATCACAAGCGACGTCAATCCTCGCGTAGCATGCTAGAAGCGTTCCTTGGTGGTCCGTACGAGCACGATAGAGGAAGCATGGCAGCGAGTTCAGTTTAGAATCTGTGCAGACACATTCCATTCCGAAGCTGACCGACGGTCTCGGGAAGCCCCTCCTAACAGCAACGTCCGGTCGCTGAGCTTCGAACATCCAAAGGGGGAGAGATTGCAGTCTCCGACAGGCCGTCGGACACGCATACCAGACTTTACTGGCACTGAACGTCAAAGCGAGGACCGTGTTATGCGCGAAAATGATACTCCTGCGGATAAAAATGACCACGCCCCGCGAGGATGCATTTGGAGCTTGTGAAAGAAAACGAAGATTCTTTTCTGAGGATGGAACATATCGTATGTGTATCTCAAAAATGTCACAAATCAAAATATTTCAGACCTCTGTTAGAAGAACGTCAAGATCGTTCCGAAGGAGAATTTCAAGAACTAAGGATGGAACATTACTAAAATAATATTTGACCATTGTTTTCTGGAGTTTATTCTATTGTTGTCAACAAAGTGTTTAGTATTAAATGATATTTTTGTAACCTTCTAATAATAGCTTTTCGTTTTTCCTAAAGAATTTGTTTCAGCTGTGTCACTTTTGAAATATGTACATCTGCAATATATTGGTAAGACAAAAGGAGGAATTCTAAGTAAATAACTATAAGTTATAACTAGACTGCTAATTTTTGTGCATTTTTGGGTAATTTAAAAGTACAGAAATGTACAAAAAGATATAAGATATTCGAAGTAAAGTACTTGTTATAATTTGTAAATGGTAAAACAAATCTCTATTTAAACTTCTTTAAACTTCTAATTTGTTATAACAATATGAAATTATATAAATATTCGCAGTCTAGTTATAACAAAGAATGCCATAGATGATATGCTGATACTGGTAGTTGATGGAACGAACTTTCTCTTCGTGACAGAAAATGAAGAATATGACTCGTAAGATAGCCACGACGAATTAGAATTATATTGCATTCTTCTATGTAAGTTTTGACAAAGAATTTGTATATAGGACTATATAGAGGAATATTATAAGCATTCTTGAAAATCGCGAAATCAAGATTATAGAAGTAGCATTTTTTAGCATCGAGATAAAATATATAAAACAAGAGGAGGATGAAATCAAAATCAAATTTTCAAAAACTACCTAGATACGTGAATAATTTTCAAAGCTACTGCACGAATCGCTTTTTAACTATCGTACGTAGTCCTACCTAGATTCCAACGGAGCTTACAATACAATGAAAAAAAGGTGGAAAGAAAACCTTTGTTACGGTGGAACGGCGCGTTAAAAACTTGTTTCGCATACGGTGCGCCGTGCTTCTTTCATCGATGATATTTTTTGTTACCTGGAAATATGAATTATGATATTCCGGTTCGATAGTATCCGTGTAGAACGGCCTGAAAAGCGAAATAGTTGCAAGCTGGAATGAACAGCACTTTCCCCGGTCAAAACGGAATAGAAATTTGAGGCTGCAAAGGCAGCCCAATTCTGTGGGATATTACGTTGCAAAAATTCCCTTTGTAGATTCATAATCCTTCTGCGAAATGCCTCCCGCAGACAGGAACGTTCGTTACATGTACGACTTATGCCTTTCCTATCGACGCGTTTCCAATGAATAGTATTCCAAGCTTGTGTACTATGTAATCGTGTAATTCCGCGGCATTTTGTATTCAGTGGATATCGATTTTGTTAACAGATAAGACAGACGACATTCATGTACGCAAGAAATATAAAAAGTTCCGCATAATTTTTATGCATTTGTATGAGAAGCTTCTTTGTGGAGAGTCTTTCTTTTTGTAACGCAAACTAGTTACAAACAAGTAAACAAAATAGAAAAAGAATGATCGATATCGTATAACACGCCTTTATGCTTGGAACGGTATGTTTGAAACCTATTTCTAACAATAAGATAAACTTCCGTCGATTTGTCTGTTTTTCTAATACGTGTTTAGAGTCGTCCTTAAAGCTCGCTATTTCTCAAGTTGACGTGTGATACGAGATGAAGAATAGCGGCACTAAGCGTAACCGAATAGGTGGTAAATGGGTAGGCTTCTAAAATCTCGCACAGGTGATCGGAAGGTGCAACGATAAATTGCAGCCCATCAGTCTTCCGACTGCTCGGTAACGCGTCACCTTGCGGCCTCGGCGTATTAGTTTCCCAGGTAAATCCTGCAACATCGCTTCCGAACTCTCGTCATGCGCTCCGTGGCGTGTTATAAACGCTTCGCGATTATGTTTTTATCGTCAGACGTTTAATAGTAAGCTAATAACGGCAAAAAAGCGAATACGTGCAATGAATCGGATTGTCAGAAAACACGATGAAACTGAGAACGCCGAAGTAAGACAAAGAAACTTGTTAATATCATATTTAAAGCTGAATAATACAATAGTATATGTAGTATAATGCAGTAGAACATATAGAATAATAGAGTAGGTTAAATGAGAATAGAATATAGACGAATACAACGTTTTTTAAGTAGTAAAACCTAGAATTATAGAGTCATCATGTTCCGTCGGACAAAGATCGTTAGTCTTTCCTACCAATTTCTAACTAACGTATAATTTCCAAACCATCTATTAAAATTCAATTAAACCCTGTACCTCTAATTCCAAAATAACTAGAAATACCGTATTTCAGCGTGAAATTTGTCTAAATTAAGCTACCATGCTACAATTGCTCAATCTTCATCGTCACTGAGATGTACGAATAAAAAGGGGCGTTGAAAGTTCCAACTCACCGACACCAGCAACGTGAATCTTTTTCATCCACGGATAAATCACACGGTCCCCGTTCTCCTCTTCCTCTTCCTCATCCTCCAGCATCCCTGGCGACCCGTCCATCATTTGATCATCTTCCATGTCATCCTGATCTGAACCCTCGTCCACGTGATGCTGTTGTTGCGACTGCTGTTGATTCTGTTGTTGCTGTTGCGTGGATTGCTGTTGCTGCGAGTTTTGTATATGTTGAGACTGTTGACTACTACCAGCCGCTTGCTGCTGAAGATCTGGCGAGTTGTCACGATGCAGCTGACTAGAACTCGCCGGACTGCAAGCGTTACTTTCATGCGGTGTCTGTTGTTGACTCGGCTGTTGATGATGTTGAAGACTATCCGGCGGCTGCACATGATTCTGCATAATACCCGGTGATAGTGGAGTGGAGCCGAGAACAGTTGATGCGGACACAGGTGGTTGCTGCTGTTGTGGTTGTTGCTGGTTCTGCATCGAGGATGGACACGTGAGCGGCGGTTGTTGAGCCTCCGGCGGCATCGCCAAGGCGCCCACCGCGTGATGATGAGGATGCAGGCTCGCATGATGAACGGCGTGCACTTGATGATGAGGATGATGCGGTCCATAGTAGCTACCATAGCCAGCATAGCCGCCGTTTAGCTGGACCGCGGACGACGCTCCATAAGGAGTGGACGCCGCTTGATGATGATGTTGATGATAACCGTACTGTAGCTGATGAGACTGCGGATGATTCAAGTGATGACCACCCCCGCTGGCGGGAAAGAAATCCGCTCCAGTGGACGGGATGTAGTTGCTCTGACTGTATTCCTCGCTAGGAGGAAATTTTGGATCCACCATCACGGAAGTCGCGGCCAAATGATGGCTGCTAGCTGCTTGCTGGTGTTGGTGATGATGATATCCACCGCCGGTGGATGGATTCATCAGAAATGAACTCATGTTTGCGTGGATTTCTCGTCTCGCGACGCCCGATTCCACGATTGGAGTCTTGTTACACGCCAAACAATGATCGACGGTAGTCACGGTACCTTTTCAGTTCGTCCGATTCTCCGTCGACGTTGCAGTATTAATTCATAGAATCGCACGGTTCCATGTTGATGATATTCATTGTTGGAAGCGTATACACCGCACTGCACTGTAGTCCGTGGCCGACATCCCTCTCTCCCGGCGCGAGCAGGGTGACTTTTTCCACCGGAGAGGAAAGGGTACCGCGTCTAGACACAGAAGACGGAAAAGGGAGAAAGACAGGGGGAGAGAAAACGAGCGAAAAGAGCAAGACCGCGGAGAGTAGCAGACTCCCGGTGGACAGCTGCTTATCCTCTCCTCTCCTTCCGCCACTTTTGCGATCTTCCACGAAGCTCCGCGGCCTCGTTCGCTCCTTCCCGCCCACCGAAGCCCAATTACCATACCACGTGACCACGGCTCCGACCAATCAGAGCTGCTCCAAGTCCGCGACCATGATGGATAGCGCGGCACGCATGCAACACGTGAGTGGCGCCACGAGAACCACTGCGGCAGGTGCACCAACTTCTTTCTTCGTGCCTCCTTCGCGAGCGACGGTCACCAGCTCTTCTACGCACTCGTTCTCTATGACATTAGAATTCTTTACAATTTTTTCCTAATAATACACTTTACACTATTTTATCGACGATAATCTTTCTAACTTTCGATCAATGTCCCCGATGCATTGCAAAAGCCCTACCAGTCGCTCATTAAATCTTCGATTTCGCTGAAATATTCGAGCACCATATGACACGTTCTGAAACTGTAATCGATCCTATTCACTACACTGATTTTTCAAAGCGATTCGATGCGAGAGACATAGGCACCATCGACCACCGGGCAAGCTGTCAGAGAGCCATGAAAGTGAGCTCGTCCTGCCTCGGCAGAAACTCGTCTGGCAACTCCGGCAACTCTGTTCCCAACTCCCTCCAGGTCCGACGAGACCGGCTGGCTTCGAGCCGTTGCGGAGAGCCGGGACACCCCCTCTCCTCGTCATTCCTCTTACTCTGCCGCCAGCTAGCCCCACTCCGCGGTAGCACGAGACCAACCCCTGCCACGGAAAGCGTGGATCCTGTGCCCTTATGGGGCCATACTCGAGGGTACCTAGAACGGTATAGTCACTCCTACGGATCTCCTTAACCCGCCTCCATCCTTCTGAAATCCATCTTACGCGAGCATGGTCAATGCTCGACCAAAACGACGCCGATCGACGACGCCGTCTAACGTTATTGAGATCGTGACATCGGGGGTTAAATGATATCACGATGCTAATTGGGAGATGTCGCCGGGGTGACGTGGCTTTTATGGTATTTGGAGGTTCCTGTTAGTAATAGACGCATTAGATCGCTTGAGCGAAGGTTTGAATTATGGATAGACTGCGGATGTGTATTCGTTTATAGGAGATTTAAATTTGGAGATATTTACAGAATGCATATAATTAAAATATACAACATATCTAAGGTAAAATAATATTCGTTATTATGTTTAAGTAGAGAAACAAATCTCTGTTTAGAATCAATTTCCGTATTTCCGCTCACAAAACCATAAATTTGTACAGAAACCCGCAGTCTAATTATGAATGAATAGTGCGATATACGATATGCGAAGATACAGTAGAATAGGCCATTAAGTTAATAATATATAGCGAATAAGTAAAAAAATGTCATATGAGTCTGACTTGCGTGTGAAATACCAAAATCTTATCGATATTTGAATTTGCATTACTAATGCAAATGTTCTTTTTGTTCGTCCACTGGTCGATTAGTCTGATAATATTCTTTGTTAAACAAGCTTATCAATGGTAGAACTACTCACGATCGATCGTCTATCGGCCAGCATGATTATCAGAACGCCGCGTCTCGTCGGCCGCTGCGCACACGGAATCATGCGTTACGTAAGACGTTTCGACGCGGACCAAATTGAAAGTAATGGCTCCGGCGTTCTTTCACCGCGTGTTTATATTAGTGCTCTACAAGTGTCTCACTGCACTCGGTCAAGTACGTCTACTCGCGATCAGCTGCGTGGAGCAAAGCATATAAAGCGCCGAGTCATTACACAAAGAGCACACTCACTCTGTTTTGCCGTGGTACGACAATGTACGATGGCGAGGCTTCTCTCGACGAGCCGTTTTACCGTTTTGCATTTTACTTTTGCTAGTCGAGACTGAGCGATGCTGAATATAGAAACTCCTCTTTCTCGATTGATAAACACCCCAAGAGTGGAATTTGGAGCGAAAGTAATTTCATAAGAGAACGTATGTTTAATTAAGTAAAGTAGACATAAATTAAATTGAGTAAAGGTTACAGTAAATTTTCGAAAGGTTGTAAAAATAGTAGAAGGTACAGTAAAATTTCAGAAATCAGTTATCCATTTCAAGGAAGACAACTATCCCATAAGAAGCTATCAAAAATACTCGAGGCATAAGAACAATATCGTCTGCCATTAAAGGGGCGATAATAAAGGCACCATGGCAATATTTCCCAACGGCGGAGTTCCAGAAGAATAGCGGAACACGAAAGGGTGGCAATTGAACGAGCCCTGAGAGCGCGTCACCTGTTTTTTCCCCGGTTTTGCGCTTCCTTGAGTCGAGGCTTTTTCGTTAAGCAAGATACGACGCCGCAGTTATTTTTCTATTTTTCTTACGGCCACTTGGTGCCTCTCTAGGACGAAAGGAACGCCGCGTCGAGTGGAATCTGCGAAGGGGGTTGAAGGAGCTTGCGGATGACGTAAAACGAGAGCAAAGAGGGTTGTGCGGACGTTGTCTTCTCGTTTTGCGGATCGAACTCTGTCTCCACCAACCTACGTTCTCTCTAAGCTTCCGTCTTCCTCGTTCAACCCCTGTCCACCCCCGCGACACCGTCTTCTGGCAACATTTCTTCTTTATCCAACATTCAGCCGCGCACGTCTTCCCGGTTCTCTGCTCGAGCCCTCGTCGCTCCTCTTCTCTGCTCTTCCGGCGAAACACAATCAATCACATTTCCCGGTGAGCCGGCATGACACCCCCCCCCCTTTTACACCCACAGCCACCCCTGCACACGTAGTTCGTCAACGACGATTCCCTCTCGTTCTGTCTTGCCATCTCCCTTCTACGCGATCGTCGCGATCTCCCAAATGACGATTATCGCGAGATCGCCCATGAGAGCTCACCGACATACGCCACGTGTGCTGCGAAGACTTCGAGTGGAACCGAGGAATTAAAGATGAAACTTTCTGTGACCCTGTTGTTTCAGACTCTACGCGGATACATGGATTTAGTAGGATATCTTATCATTCAACTTCTTGGATAGATAAAATAATGTAATTTAACGTGCATTAGTGCTTGAGTTTTTGTATGAATTCATTTCTTATATGTATCGAAGCTTTCAATATGGTATTTTGGAAATATCATATTCTTTAATTAGTAGAAAGTTGTACATACAATGTATTAGCATCTTTTCTCTAACGAAGAAAGTAGTATATCAAGAGAATTTAGATTTCCTTTCATGTTTATGTTATCCTGTTAATCCATTCGAAGCCGATTTCATACCATGTATGTACTTATTTTTGGTATATAATTTAGGACACGTGCATATATATGGTTGTACCAAAAGTTCCTTTCGTTTCATAAGGAAATAATAGATGCACAACCCTTTTCTGTTTTATATTATTTTATTGAATTTTGTACGATCCATTTTGTTCCACTTCTATTGTTAGGAACATACGTAATTCAATAAAATAATATAAAACGGAAAATGTTGTGCATCCATTATTTTCTTATAAAACGAAAGAAACTTCTGCAAGAATATAATACATATTGGTAGGTTTCTCAAAAAGATATGCAATAATAACTATTGCGTGATCGGTAAAATCTTTTACAGACACTATAAGAAGATTAACTGAAAGTTAATTGAATTGGTTAATTAACCTGAACCATACATAATTGTTATAAAAATGTCTTCTCTGCTCAGAAAAATATCAACTACATGAACTATAGGGAAACTCGCATACAAATGATGACAACATTTTTATGTCTCTTTTACAGCGACACGAAAAAAAGGTTTCTTCGCTTGTCGGGAACGTTTTCCAGTGAAAACTCGTTTGGCTGGAATTCCCCGGCTAAGTTCGCAACCGGAGGCGTCGCGCGCTATGAACCATCGAGTTCCGTCGTGATAATGATAAATGAGAACGCAGTAGTTTACGATTTAATATCAATCCACCCGGCCGGCTGCTTATTATCGGCCATTAGGAAAGTTTTAATAACGCAATACGCCGCTGCCCGACCTGGGGGTGGAACCGTCGCGATTTATCACTTTCATCGCTTTATTACTGGCCTGTTACGCTTTACTTGTTGATCGTTCGCGACAAGATCACGAATCATCAGGAAATTTTTACATTTTTTTCACTCTTTTCGGCGTTGCCTGTTGACTAAGTTATGTCGCCCAGTCGATCGATCGTTCGGGATCACGATGAATAGTTATCGAGTATTGAACGAGTGCGAAAACAGGGTGAATGGAACACAGAGCGAAGAGAATAATTTTCTTTATTTAATTCAATGACAATTAACAATAAACAAATGACAATTGCTATTTGACATTTAAGAAATTACAGATTAGTTTGAATCTGTACAACTAATGGAATCGCCATGGACATAGGTCTTCAAGGGGAATAAGTTTTTATCAAAAACGTTTACGGTTGCTGTATCGACAATCAGTACCTGTTCATCTACATCTCTTTATACATTCAGTGACATGATAATTTACAACTTCTGAGAATTTACAATGCAACGGTGCCTCATTTATAATCGCGTATAATTACACGCAAGAATCATTCTTGAAACGAACAAGAAAACGTATAACCACAGCTTCATGAATCTTACAAACCCTGTCCCTCGCTTTATCATTTGGACTTTTAACCCTTCGTATGTTTCCAACCATTATCCTATTTCCATATTTAATTGATTCTCGCTGTTGTTGGAACGTCAGGATTTTGAAAAGTTATCAAAAGATCCTCATAAAGCTGTAACACGAGTGTCAATAACCAAAATGTTCATACAATGATAATTTTACGTTTATAGCCCTCAAAACTCTTTTTACTCGCAAAAAAAGTATTTCTTTAATAATTTGGGTGTTTTCAAAATGATTTGGAATTGCATTCCAAAATAATTTCACGGCGAAATTGAATATCGTCTACACACGATACTCTTGACTCTATAAAATTATTCCTGTTTTCACAATAAACAAAATCTTAGATGTAAACGTAAAAATATTTAAGGAATGAAAATGTAGAATAATTTTATAATATTCCAAAAGAAACCTAATAAATTTCTAATATTAACAAGTGGACACCTGTGTTTTAATAAGGAAGAAACTAGATTCAAAATACTTTTCACAGACTCTACAGTATTAAAGTCTTCGGGGACCGATCGATCTGCAGGTTACAGAATATTCCAAATATTTACGCGACCGACCTACGAAATTCGACATGGTTCGCATGAGAATCCACGCGTGTCCGGATCCCTAAATCTACGAAAGACCGCGGCTATTTTCGCATATATCCCACGTGAAGGTGTTGGCAGCAGATCCATCCAAAGCGAAAAGCACGAGTCTCCGGAGATTCTATTTCGCTGCTGAGTCACGATCCCGCGTTTGTCGACGTGAAAAGGGGGACTGTGTCCTCTTGGGGACACCCTTACACACCTCCAATGGCTTAGGTATCGGGGTTGATCTTCGTATGGATCGCTGTCACTCTTTGATCCTCCGTGTTGCTTCTGAAAAGTAGAGGAACTTAGGCGAAGCAGGAAGAGACGGCAGTGCGCAAGGTTAAGTTGATTTATACATAACTACATATATTTTTTGTTAGATCAAGTGTTTTAGTCATATAATGTGACAAAAGTCCATAAAGTATAAAACATTAAAAAGCATCGAATAAGCAAAAGAATTCGCTATTGAATGACTTATATCCTACCACCAGAAGATAACTGAATCAAGCGTTTTGTTTTTTAGAACATCAGAAGGTTTCGTTTACGTCGTGCAATTTCATCACCCTCATTGATCAATAAGAAATCCTTTTGAAATAACCTGCTAAAACTTTCACTTCCCTGTTTATCTAATTACAGATACATAAAACAACATCACAATTCCTTAAATCCTTTTCAGAAGCCACTCAGTCGATCCTGCAAATTAACTAACAAAACCAGCAAGCAATTGATCCTCTGATACGAGAGTACACTCCAATCAACCAAAAAGAGAAGCATTTTCACTTCCACCTCCCTAAAAAGCGTTGATTGAGCATCTTTCATTGACTGACAGGCAGCGAGCGCGAAGCTCCAGTCTGAAATCAACGCGACTCGCTGAAAGGCGCAATCAGCCGCGGTTCGAAAGGCGTCCTCGCCACGACGCGACAAGAGAAACACGTGTTTTTATCAGACTACTCGCAAGAAGAAAACATGACAACGAACTGTGCATGTGATCGTGTCGAGTGAAAGTTTCAGATACACTTTAATGAAAGGCCGTTCGGTAGTTCCACTTTACGCGCGATATCCAGATGAAAAACGAAAGGAAAACGCGATAATTATCGGTCCACGGGGATGGTAACGATGTTAACGCGACCCGTGACCCGCGACCCGCGAGCAATTACCACCTGACATCGCTGCTTGAAAGCAATTTGCGTGCGGCGAGCAGGCTCTTCCGGCGACTTGCTCAAAGGAGCCCGGACCCGGCGAGAAAAAGCCACGTTTATAGCGGCTTACGTCGACAGTCGGCCTCCTCGGACGAGGAAGAATGGCCGAGTGAGTCGTAAAAGTGATTCATCACCTTTCGCGGCTACGGCTCGCGGAGTCGTTAGCGACGATCCTCCTCCTCTCTCAACCGTCGTGACATCCTTCCTCCGGCAAGCCCAGAAGCTCGCCAGCTGAATTTCTCCGACGTGTTACACGTCGTGGTGGAAAGACCCGCGTGGTGGAAAGATGAGCGTGATCGTCGTGAAAAGTGTTCCATGGATAAAGACGAAGATGAGAAGTGTTTAAGGGATGGTGCAGGCAAAGATGTTATGAGGATGCTGATTTGGATTTTACGTAGTGGAAATTGCGATTAAGATTTGTACCCGGATGATACTTGTTACAAGGTTAACTCTTTTACAGCGTACATAAGAGAGATTAGATAATTGTCAAATATAATACTTCAGATTTCACATCTTAGATGATAATCAATTATTAATATCCATTTCTTATAAAAAGTAAAATTATGTATTTTTCCTATCTGGGATCAAAAATACAGAACATCTTTGCATTTTGTCATATTGTGAAAGGATTAAAGAACGCTGCTTCGTTCGCTGAACGTTTTAAATCTCATAGTTCTTGTTTATGATAAGTCTATTAAACAATGTTTAATAAGATAAAATAAAATAGAACAACTACAGATACATATCTACAAAGATGTTCTTTTAAAGATTCATTAATTCTTTCAATTAAAAACATCTCAAAGTTGTATCTTCATTTTTCTTCTAGCGAAGCAAATTTAAATGTGATAAAGTCTTCTTCCAATGTGTTTCCAATTAGCAACTTTCCCACAGTCGGAGAAATGCTCCGAGCCACGTTGAAGTGACACCAGGGAAACCCTTTGCGAAGGGAGAGTTCCTTTGAACGTCCCTCGGACACTGATTACCGCTCGAAGCAACGGAAAGAAGGAGGTAACTAGGTTAAGGTCGGCCAACATTCGTGACCTCGACAATTACCATTCGACGCCCTTCGTCACTGAAAGACAGTTTGCATACAGCGAAAACGCTGGCGCATTGTTGGTAAAGGGCGCTCGGACGCAAGAGAAATGTTTTCGAGGTTAATTGCTTTCGGACGACCCATCTATCCCTTCTTCGACTTCCTCTTCAAGGACCTTCGATATCTTCATGCCACGTCTTATGCCTGGGACGCAAAAGTGGAATGAAGTCTTTGCTCTTCAGACACGTAACGAGAAAAGAAATAGAGAATAAAATTTATAAACTCGGAATAAAGATAGGATGTAGACTAAAAATAGCGTAAAAGATGATGTCTCGAAAAAGATGACGAATGGCGTTTTACTTTGCGGAATTAGTCCACGATAGAAGGAGGAAACGAGGTAAAGAGGTTAGCGCTGCGTTCGCTGACGTCTCGAGTACCTCCACTGTACTTATGTTTTTATACGGCCACTCGAGAAAGCCTTAATTATTCTGTCTAGAAACCGTATATTGTTACACTTAATTCACTGAAATTATATACCTCTGTGTAGAAATTAGTACATATAATTTCCATTACATTTTCTATTCTTTTTATACTTTTTTCTACGAGACCTAATTTCTACGAAGACGTATCAACGACGTATAAAAATCGTAGACTGGCAACGTCGTAAGTGAATCATTTTCGTGGCAAGGTGATTTTGGAAAATCGTTGCTGCTCCAGGTGGTAAGTGCAAAGGGATGTCCTGGAGGCACGCAGGTCCAGCGAGAGCGGGACAGAGAGAAAAGAGGAAGAAAAGAGCTGACGGGAACGCGAGCTGGCAAGATTAATGGATTCGTATTGTCGGCATTTTTTCAAGCGTTTTAGGACTACTTTTGAGTGCAGGAGAGCGTCTCATTTTTCAAAAAGTCCGTGCCGTCTGTGGGCCCGATAGAAAAATCGCAATCGATTCGGTGCGCGTTAATGGTTCCGAATTAAGCGTGCCTAGTCTCTTCGCGTTTCCAGCCTCGAAGTATCGCCAAGCAGTCTCTCATAGGCCGCGTTACGTAAGAATGAGTATCGATAGTCGTCCTGTAAATACCTCGTCGAAACACACTGAGGAGGTTCGTTTCTCATGATGCAACATACGCTGTGACATTTTAACACTTGATAGAGTTCTTGCACTTAGCGTGTATAGGATGGAGAACCGCTTGAAACGAAGCTTTTTGCATCTAGTTTGAAGTTTGGAAACTCGTAGTTAGGTAAGCTCAGGCGATATCAAACTGAGCTTTTGTTCAGGTGAAAATGATAGAATACATTTAGTAAGAAATTAATAAATGTATGGATCCTCTATAACTCTGTGATCCCAGGGTAAGGTATTTCGCTTGAGTCAGCTATGCTTTAATACCTCAAAATCCAATCATGAACTTTGCACAAAATAATAAAAATTATTGTACATTACGAGACGTTTAGTCTATAACGTGATAATGGAAGAATAAGAAAATATTACATATGAAAAAATGAATCAGATAACCCTCTCTTACTTTATACTACGTATTATAAAATAGATTTATAATAGATTTATAAGATAATTTAACAGCTACCTTTACTCATGATAAATGTACAAACAGTATTCAAGCATTTGATAAAATTTGAAGAAACAGTGAAACCAAATAAGCGAGAGTACAGAAGAAGTCAAAGAAAAACTCCAGCAACTTCTACGAGGTTCCAGGGACCACAGATTCTTTGTTTACCTGCCAAGGATCTGAAGCCTAACCAATTTGCGGTATTTATTGTTAATTTGAAGATTTACAGCAATCAGAAGCCGCACCTGAATAGAACGACGAGCATGAACAACGCGAAAGAAGGTGGGAAACATGACGAAGGCGGAACAAGACGAAGTTGGCGCCTTGGGACCTCCGATCCTCCTTCGAGCGAAGATAGAAGTTGCAGCAGCTGATGAGCCGTAACCGATGAAGCACAATAACCCTCCGTAAGCAGTACCGCTATCTTTCATTCCGTCTTTCGTGGTCACGGTAGGTGCGCGATCTTTATCTACCACGGAGACCACGCTCGTGCAACGGAAGTCCACGCCACGCGAATATAATTCAAATTGGATATCGCAGCTGCACGATACGATGAAATTTTTTATTTTTTATCTTTTTTTCTTTCCGACGTATTATCGTTGATAATTTTTAAAATACAATGTTATTTTTGTACAGAATTGGCAGCATAAGTATTTGTCTACCTACATTCTACATTCGACTTTTTCAACACATTAGATATGATATCCCATCCAATTTTTATATGGAAGTCTGAACATTACAGTGGAATAAGTTTACTAATATTTTTCATTCATCAGAATTTATTATATTTTTTAAATCATGAAAACGTACCATGGCAGAAATTAAAGTTGGGATTCTAAAAATTTTGTCTTACACTGTCATTATTGTTAGCCCATCATATATGTATGCGTTGACAATGAGCGAGGTAGGCAAGCGGATACTTATGTCGCCGGCGGTATGCATTTTATCTTCTTAATATTATTTTTATACACAGGTATATATTTTATCTTCTTGATGCGCGGAGCTGCAAAAAGAGACGCTAACTTCGGTGAAACGCAATTTTTCTTCGAATCTTCGAACGTAAGAAAACACCGCTGGGATCTATACACAGAGAAAGCTGACAAATGAATCAAGAAGTTCGAAACTTGCTATCTGGAGAGCAGATCGTTGCGTCCGGAAGACGTCGAAATTTCTTTGACCCATTTTATCCTTTCGTTTCCTACCGTCTGCAGAGTTTACCACCCACGGCATGTCTGCTCATGCGAATACTTTTCTCCGGCTGAAAAAATTCGATTCGCATGGTAATAAATCAAGGGTTGCAACCCTTTGGCTACGCCAGGCCAAACCGAGTCCCTGGTCATGTCCCACGATCCACGGCTACCTTCACTTCTCTATGGGTATTACAGGCTACTGATCATACCACAATAAAGCCTCGTTCCAGTTGATTACAATTGTCATTATTTACAAGCTGTAAATTATTCAAATTTCGACGCCGCCTAAAAAGAAAGTCTATTTGCTTATCTCAACCCTTTCACCATTATTTTCTTGCTTTCTCATCTTCCGGCTTCTTGACTTTTAAACTTTATCTGTTCTTCGAATCTCACTTGCACCAACTCTCTCCGATTGCGTTTGAAGAATCCAAGCAACGGCACGTTTGGAATATAGTATAATTTAGAGTTGAAAGTAAAATTAGTAAACTGCGGATTTTTATACAAATACATGTTTTTATGAATATAGTTAAAGGAATAAAACCTGAATGAGAATTCCTGGAAAAATTTAAGTTTTTCGAAGGAGGAGAAATAAAAGAAATTAACGAAAAAGAAAAGATGCAAAGTTTCTCCAATTTCCAAAATGGATCGTTTCCAGGATCGACAGTGAACGAAAGCGACCACGATGATCCATCCACTCTTCCTCCGAAGCTGGACGGGACTCTTTAAAGTTTCCTCGAGAAAGTTTGATGAGTCTATCGAACGCTATTATTCCATACCCCCTTCCTAGCACCCTTCTTCCGCGTTCTTTAATCATTCAGAGCGAATCAATCACCCATCCAGAGAAGCTCAGGAACGCTCGAATCACCCTCCATCGTCCGTGAAACTTCGTCGTCTCGAGTCCTCCCTGGAACGACGTTATCAAACGAGGCCATTTCCGTGGACCCAGCGAATACCTCGAAAGATAAGAAAAAGTAAAAAAAAATTATGCTTTCTAAATGCTATTTATTTTCTCAGAATTTATATTATCGATTAATTTTTAATTTTTATATTTATTAACTACTATAGATGTACGTGATAAATCAAATCTCCTATTTTTTACATGAAAATAGTTTTAAAATTCAATACATTGCTAATCAGTTCCATATTACGAAAATTGTCATTTTATTAGGTTTTGCAGTTAAAAACATGTTCTGTCAAATCCTTAAAAATGTTGTACGTCATAATTGTTAAAACATTGAAGATCCTTGGACCTAACAGGTTGTTTTCGTTTTCAATTACGTCATATCAAAGTCTTCCAATTTAATCATAAATTAGTATCAAAATCCAGCAAACAACGAAAATGTGCTTATAATATTTATCTCTTTAGCTCGTACCTCAAATTCCTGGGTTCGCTATACCCACAGGGCTGCAAGCTTCAGCCACGAAACCGCGCAGTCGCCCCCTCCCCCTCATGCGGGAAAATGTTTCTCTCCCATGATCTTGATTTGATAATATTATTAAAAATTATTAAAAATATAGGATAACATACACCATCAATTATTTCCCTTGTTTGCATTAAAAGAGAATGTTTTTGATATAAGTCAACGTTCTAGATATTGATATTAAATCCATCCCCATATTTAATCAGAGGACTCGTTCCAGCTAAGCTACTAAGCCTCGTTGCAAATTCTATTCGAGCCAATAACGGTACGCAAGAGGCTCGTATAAATGCGCATTTTATTAAGGGACCAGGGTGAATAAGGGTTTCACCGAGCCTTCATCCCGGTTGTAGGACGTATTCGATTTCGACCCCTTCGACAACTCAGCTTCGCGAACCATGTTCACGAGCTTTGTCTACCCGTCTCGCTCTCTTCCTGTTTTACGAAGCTTCTCTCTCTTCCTCTCTGTCTTTCAGTCGATTCCGTTCGAAGAGAACCAATCAGCGATCCCTCGAAGCCCTCTTGCACCCTGCAACCCGCAGCCACGCCTGCCAATATAGGGTAGATACCCTCGTCAGATCTACCCTTATCCTTTTTACCCGCCTTCCTTCTTCTCTCTCTCCCGCCGTTGTTGCTGGACCCGATTCATTCCGCAAAATGGATCCTTCCTCTGTTCTTTCCATTGATCTCCTTCGATGCATTGCTCGTTTACAGAATCCTTTCAGATTTCTCTTCGAGAAATTAATCGAGAACTTTTCTTATTTAATTTTATAATATTTAATGTCTTTCTCTGGAAGATTTTGTGCAATTGATTGCGAATATAAATAGGGTAGACTCATTCCGTAAAATGGATTCTTCTATTGATGTTTTTTGATACATTGCCCATTTAGAGAATTCTCTAAAATTTCTTTATGAGAAATGAATCAATGAGTTCCTTCATCTAACTTAATAAAATTGCAGCTATTCATATCCATTTTTAGTTGGCAAAATGGATACTCCTTCTTTTTTCCATTGGTCTCCTTCGATGCATTACTCGTTTACGAAATTCTTTGAAATTACTTATCGAGAAAATAATCGACAATTTTCTTGACTTAATTTAGTAATAGCGTAGTTGTTAATATCCTTTTGTGTAATCAGTCGCGAGTATCAATAAATTAGATTTAGTCGTGTGTGGGAACTTCGTGAAATTTTTTAATTATTTTGTTGCCATTTCGCGAATGCATCGGACACGAAGGAAATGTACAATTCATCATTGATGCAACTACAGTTACGAGTTACTGAATATTCGAACATGCCCTGAGAACATACCGTTATGATTAATATCAAACACCGCCATATTGCAACGTTCCCCGACATAGAGTCTAAGCTATAATTTTCCTGATGACCTCGTGTCCTTCCACACGTACGATCCTTTTCTAAAAGTCATTGTGCGAAATTGGACTTGGAATCTAGGCCCAATAATATTACGTTCGAAATTTAATCAACAACAGAATTGCAATTTTGTGCGAAATGGCTCAAAGTCATTTTTAAATTAATGTTCCAAGTAAACTTGAGCCTTAGCACAAAATTAGTTTAAAATCAAAGGCCACAATTTTCTCGAAGCTGTATGTAAAAGCGATACACAAAATCGTCTGATCTATAACATGAGGTTCCTTCAAATCTCAAACTAAGATATATACAGGGTGGTTGGTAACTGGTGGTACAAGCGGAAAGGGGGTGATTCTACGCGAAAAAAGAAGTCGAAAATATAGAATAAAAAAAATAAGAATAAAAAAATAGAATAAAAAAATATAGAATAAAAAAGTCGGATAGTAAGTTAATAGGTAGGAAAAAACTTCGGTCACATTGGAAGTGCTTATCAACATAACATCAATCGAGACAATGATCTACAGTGAGATCCGTTATAACGAGACGTGATAAAGTGCACGCGTGCAGCGAAAATTCAAAGTCGATTTTCTCGAAAACAAAGCCGCAAACGAAAAATTTTTATTCTATATTTTCGACTTCATTTTTCGCGTAGAATCACCCCCTTTCCGCTTGTACCACCAGTTACCAACCACCCTGTATATTTGTTCAAAATTTGATTTGCTGGAATCAATTCTTAAAATCGAACAATTATCCACATTAGTAAAATTATTTGAGTCAATTGAGCTTTAATATCTTGAAATTCTACCTTAATACTTGCACAAAATAATCAAACTTATTGTACATTATACGACACTACTAGTTTTTAATATTTTCCCAAGACATTTCTTCACTTTCGATCACTTTTCCCAAGTATCTAAAATATATAACATTTTCTCATTCTTTCTCTATTATATTAAACCTAATAAAATATATTTCATAATATATAAAAACTCAACTTACTTTACGTAAAGTACAAAATCAAATTTTAAGATATTAAACTATAGGTGACTCAACTAACGCTACTTTATCCAAAAATTAGACTTGACATCAATATATGCACTGTCAACTCGTTCTACAAATTGTATCGATGTGTTACGAGGTCTCAAAGGTCAAGCTCGATGAGGATCGCTCGACGCGGTTTCAAAGATCAGAGAATAGTTCCGATTTTATCCGAACGCATGGACAAAAAACGTGACGATAGCCGGGGGCCGCATCGATATCTAGCGAGCGGTCGATGGAAGTACCAGATGAAACGTACGAGTTATAATAATCCGTGATAGCAACGGTGGCGATGTCGAGGAGCGGAGGAGCGGTCGTGCTGTCACAAAGGCATGCGCCACCCACCTCGACCTGGACGCTCACATCGTTAATCAACTGCACCGGGACCCTTAACTTTCGAGGCACCGATCCACAGGTATGGCTTCGCCTCTGCTGAACCCGACTGAGTTGCGCGAACGTGCTTTCAAATAGACCAATGAGACTCTGTTGTCTCGGAAATCTCGTCTCTTTTGTCAGCAAAGACCTTGCTGGTGAGTCTCGTGTTCGATCTTTTCGGAAGAAATCCTTTTGTTTCTAATTTTTAACTGATCGAGTAGAGGTCGAATTTTCGTTACATTACCTTCTTTGAATGAATATGAATATTTTGCAACAAGAATTTTCTAGAAAATGGGCATATACAAAGCACTTTTTAGTAAGGTAATTGATTATGAAATTTTTATTTATTTTGTTAGTATAAAAAAAAGAAGAAATATTAAATTAATTTAAGGAATATTTAGTTCCTCAAGTGTAGTTAATATTTAAAAAGTAGTACTGAAACTTTCAATATAATTTACTCATGGATTCTTTTTCCAAAAAGTTTCTTAATTATTAAATTAAGATATCCAGATGTAAGTTATATCTCTTCAAAAGATAAACTTCGATGTTTCCCTGCATTAAATCATAAAAGTTGCTCGTGACTCGGTTACGGAAACGACGTCGCTTCATTAAAAAATAATAAACCTGACACTTATTACTCCAAAGGTCACGATCGCAAACGAGATTTAGAAAATGCATTATTCATTTGTTGTTGTATCAAGTCTACGCCATCTTGTACTGTTTCCTACAACGTTAATAGCTTGTAAAATATCACGCTTTGTAATCTTACGTGACTCACTTTACACTTCCATTACACCTTCAGATTATAGTCGCATTAAACCGATATAAAACTCGGCGAAACATACCTATTTGATCTTTAAGCATAAAATGTTAACAGTAATTCTTATCATTTTACTATTATTCCTACCTATTAAGAAACGTACACTACATGTACATCTCATCAATCTAATCCTTGTAAAAACTTCTAAAAATTCTACTAGTAATAAGAACATTGCAATCCCTGGAAGCGTCACAAAAAGGGAAAAAACGATTCGCACTTCCATCAGCCAAGTTTGACCCACGACAAGGGAACAAGGGGACAGTACGACATCTCGCTTGAGGAGAAAGTTCCCGAATCTATTATTGGTATCTAGAAAAGGCTTTTACAGAGGGGCATACGATATGCGGAGAAAGAACTTGCCAGCCCTAGTTGGCGATGCGCGCCGTGTCGGGAGTGAAAAGGAGGTTGAGGGGTTCCGAGAAAGAGGGAGAGGACAAGGGTTTCCTTTTCTACGGTGGCACCCCTCTATGATATTTCCGAATAGCCGGCATCTTCGTACGTGGGGGGACAGGAGCCCTTCAAGGGTGGTAGAAGATTGGGGGATCAGCGAGAGGGGTAGAAACGAAGCCACCCCACCTCTGTCTGTGCTACCCTCTTTCTTTCCCCTGGAAAGCTTCGAGGTTGGCGTTGCTGGAGGAATCCGACGTAACAGGAACGAACCACGGAGAGAGACGGAGGAAGGGTGGGGAAGAAAGAGACGGAGAGAGAAACAGGGAGAAGGAGAGCCATGCCGGCGGTGCTGCTAGTCAAACCAAAACTCGGCATGATTAATGATCGCGAGAGAGGCAGAGCGCTGCTTCAAACAACAAACTTTTCCCAAGGAACGCCGAAGAATATAAGAAAAAATATATAAGAAAGAGGGAACTCTCTTTCTTCGCATCCACCCTTCAGACCAACTAATACCCTCCTAGAGCTCTTTCTCTCCCTCTATTTCGCCTCGCTTCCCCACGACCATTCGCCTCCGCTCTGACAGCCTTTCATTTCTTTTCTTCGTTCTTTATTTCTTTCTCCCGGTGCTCCGCCACCGCTCTTTTCCTCTTCTTTCGTTTCTCTTGTTCTCCGCGGTCCGACTTCGCGCGATCAACACCTCCGTATGCTTCCTCTCGCGTCCAGTTTGCTTCTCGTTGACGCGGGGGATAATGCTCGATGCCTTGGCGAACGTATCTCGAACTTTGTGTAATTCTTTATTCTCTCCACGTACTTGAGACAACAACAGAAAGATGACAGGAAAGGATGTTCTTTGATGATAATTATGCGATGAAGTTGAGAATCCTGGGAAGAAATTAGTGACAGAAATGACACGGTCTACCAGGAACGACAGATTGAGAGTTAGTATAGAGAAGTTCATTTTCCATTTTGAGAGTATAAATAAAATTCTGTATCATTGGTTCAAGTGCATTTTCACTAACTTCAATTAAAAAATTCTTTCTGTAGCTTTCCTTGTTCCCCGAATTATTCGGATAAATCAGATTTTACTGTATTACTTTCCATTACAAAACAAATTAAATTAACAAAACTTCAACTAACAAAATTTTAGTTGGTGTACAATTAAATGAGTTCTGTTAATTAAATTCAATTATTTAAAGGTTAATGCCAATTATTTGAATGAACAATTACAAGTAATGGAGAGAATCACTTTTATTACACGAACTGTTTGTCTCCCGATACATAAACAGAATTGCACTATATTATAAATCTCAAACTTCAGTCGATTCAACTTATTTCAATCTCCTTTGAGATACTTCGTTATAAACATCGACTGCAACCACCCAGCCACCGAATACTGATTTCAGAACGCGTATAGTCGCACCTGGCAGCAAAATTGGATCGTCCAAGTGGACGGCGTACTCAGTAAAACGGGCAACGAAGCGTCACCGGTGCGGCTGTTCCGTGCTTCACCGCGCGACCTGGCGTCCGCTCGAGGGTAGAACCTTCAGGACGAATTTGCTCGGTCATCGTCGGACGGCTGAACGTGGACGGCGAGCTCGGCGTGTGTAACAGTAACTTTCTCTCTCCTCTTTGTAGCCGCGGCCGCGACCCGTTCTTCCGTATTTACGTACACTCTCGACCACGTGCACGAACACCAGTCGAATAATAAACACTTATTAGCTGGCTACCATTTGCGGCCGATTCACCTGATGAGCGGCATTCTCGAGTGTTATCCGGCATTGTGTCGCGAATCAATTGGCGGCACGGAGCCCTTTCGGAGCGTCGAATTGAAGAAGAAGTGGAGGATAAACGGAGCCGACGCGTCGAAAGAAGGCAGGACGAATAAGTGTAGATTACGCTCTTGCGACGCGTGAAAAAATCCATCGAGTCCACAAGTTCCTCGTTTCGTTCTATTCTTCCATTTTGTAATATTCTTCCAAGGGATTTGGTATTTGTAAATTTTCGAAAAATTTGAAATTTCGTACATAGATAGTTTTCATGGTCTTCGAAATTCCTTCGAGCATCTTCGATGCTTTGAACATTTGGTGTCTCGCTGAAGGATCGTCAGGACGAAATGGCAAGGTATTAATCGCGTTACGTCGGTACCATTTCGAGCCGATTCACCTGATGAGGCTCATTCTTGACCGATAATCGCCGCGAACGGACGAGATCCGTGTAAACCTTGTACTCACTCTCCAGCTTGTTCGCCTTCCCCTTCTTCTTCTTCTTCTTCTTCTTCTTCTTCTTCTTCTTCTTCTTCTTCTTCTTCTTCTTCTTCTTCTTCTTCTTCCACGGTGGATCAGTGTATACGAAGGAGCTACGAGGCGCGCGGGCGCGCACACGCCTCACGATGACTAATGACAGACATCGTAAGTCACTCACAAATTGAATTAAACGCGACTGTAAAACCGTGACGCGGCGCAAACAATCAGCGGCTATTCATTGCCGGAAATCGGGTGCCATGTCCGGAGACTTACGGCCACAAAACTATGTTTGTCCTTTACCGATTCTATTGCGTTGTCTTTTAATTAAATAATTGAATAATTATTCATTATAATCTTATTATAATATAACGCTTTAACTGCATTGATTCTTTCTTTAATTTTCACGAAGCCTACCTCTGGAAAACCTACATAAGCAATTTTACCGACAAACTTTTTATAAAACTTGCACCAATATTTCCTCGAGATATTCCAGACACTAATGCATGCAGTAGGAAGGCACCAAGAATACTCGGATCAAATTTATTACCACTACAAAGTTCAGTTTACGGCACAGTTCGAGCTGCGAGTGACTGTCGGTCCTCTCGAACGGTGAGGCTGTTGGAAATCGAGCGAAACCATTTTTTTCCCGGGCGAAACACGACTGGTTCACGCGCGATGGATTCTGGTAACGCTGTACGCGCACGATGTTCCGCTCGGTCTTCTTGATCGATCATATATTAGAAGGTACGAAGTGTTTCAGTACACCTACAATGCCGCAGAGGAGAGACGATCCATCGTCAATGAACGTCGGAATTACACGGCTAAATGAGATTCTAGCGGCGGTATCAAAGTGGCAGCAGGTGGTCAGGGCCACGGCCATTTTTTCCCACTGGATACGCTTTGCTGGTTGCCTCGCAGCCCACGAGCATTTCTATCTCTCTCCTGTCTTGCAAAATCGTGAAACGATATATAAACGACTAACCAGCTTCGACTTCCTTCATGACGCGTAGCATTTGCATTTCCTTCGGAACTTTTTGTTCAATTTTCCTAGCAAACTAGTAAGTACGTATTTAAAATTTGCTTTAGAAAACATTTAATATAACATTGACCAATTTCTTTTAAGATCTTTTAGATTCAGTAAATTCGATTAGGGAACGGCGATTAGTGAGATGTAATTTAAGTTTTTTGTAACTTTTGAAGAAGATTTCGGGTAAATCGACATTGGGCCGTATTCGACGCCATTTTACACGAAATCCTTCGTTCGGAGGATCGCTAATTATCTTCCACCGTGGCTTACCAGCGGTACGCTTCTAAGCCAGTGGGCTGGGCGTCCTCCTGGTTCAGCTGACTAGAAATGGTCACGTAAGACGCTGGAACCATCTTGGCTATTCCATTTTTTCTCCTCTTTTCGGCTCGCCTAGAACCCACAATTAATTATATTTCCGAAGATTTTTCTGACCTCGAGTTGATGGATTTTACAAAGGAAGAGAATGAAACTCGCTCCCGAGGATCGTTCTCTTCCTAGAACTTCACGTGTTTACGTTTATTCGCTCGTTTCCACCGTTTACTTTTTCTCGATTTCTTGGTTGTTATATTTCAAACTACTTATTTGGCGTGAAATTAATTTTTTTCCAAGCTTTTCTTCCCTTTTCCATGAAGCTTTTCGAAGATCACTTTAATGTTGCACAATTTATTTCACGAAGACAGAAACGAACAAGAAGAAGATCGTAATTGAGACTGCGATCAACGACGCAAGACAAATAATTGTTCATAAATCAGCGGAATTTCATGAGATGCGCGGCAGCATGTAGCGAACGCATTAAATATTTATGCACTCGTCAGGAATCTAGCGAATTTCCTAAGTGGTTCTCTCTGGACAATCATTAATCGTTGTGCGCGATCGTGGAACACTCGATGACATTATTCTTACGGAGTTTCAGCAAATATTCCATTGCTGCAAAAACAAATCCAACAAGCAAGGTGAGTAATGTGCAAACGAACAGACCGAAAAGATTCGTTGAGAAACGTATTTACCAACGACATTCCACCAATCTGTAACGTTTCATTGCAAACTTCCACTGGAACATATTTCTGCTATGAAATATCCTCTAAATTCTAGTGAAGAATTTTAAAAATTTCAAACTTCAAGCGAATCTATTTACCCTGTATTCGCAATTGGATACACTCCACTTCGCTCTGATTAAATAAATTCTAGAAACCAGTCCCAGTAGTCGAGTAAAGTAACACGAAATCATGCTGAATAAACTACCTCGATCACGCGCGTGAAAGAATGGTGGTCTACTACTAACCTTACGGTATCCACGTCACCGATACCCATCGCTATTAACAGACTTATCAATATTAATATTAAGCAGCTTATTAATATTAACGAGCACAAGCCGGCGAATCGGCGAGTTGGCCGCAGGAGGACTCGAAGAATTATCGAGAAATTGCATCCCAGTAGAACAAGACAGTCCGGGACAGAACGAAATAGATAGGCTCCTCTAAGGGGGCAAGCCAGTCATCATTAATATTATAGTGCAGCGGCGCTCATCGCATCAGATCTATGCCGACCTCTTTCTGTCCACGTCCGATCCACGTAGATCCACGCAGAGTTCCGAAGGCCAAACGCATCAAAGGGCCCACGGCCACCACCTTCCTTCTTTCGTTTCTTTCAGCGATTTGTGGCCGCCGAACGTGCGCCACCACAGTTCGACGTCTCTGCCAGACCTTACGTTCATTATATAGTCTTGATCCAAACCTTAAATTGATGACTATCTGTCCACATGAAAATACGAGATATCGCTACATCCGGTCCGAACTGATAGTCTTGAAGACCTGATGGTCTAGAAGACCAGTCTTGCTCGACTCTCGTACGCGAGTACGCAGCCTCGTGCATAATAATTAAGAATTACGGGATATAATTAAGAGGAAGACTGGTGAGGGACCAGTCGGGAGATGCGACGGGATAGTGGACCACCTCCGGGCAACGTGCTGCTTTATATTTATTAAGCGATGTCTCCGCGACGAGGGAAGAGATTGGAAGCGCCGAAGAGATCGTGCGCCCCTTCGAGTTCCATTTCGTGATGGAAGCTTGATTTGCATAACTATATTGGGTGCGAGATTGTACCGTCTTTAGGTTTGTTCTGCAACGATATAAGATAATATAGAAGATTTTACGATTGAGGATCGAAGAATCGAATAGTAGAATAGTAGAATATAGTAAAACTCCGTTTGTATGAACTCTATTTGTTTGAATGAAATTTTAGTTAGCGCTCAATTATACGTACTATTGCTGATTGAATCCATTTATCTTACTTGTGTATATGAAACGAAGAGCGACGTGTAGTGGAAAGAATCAGCGAACTTCTATTATATGAACTCTAATTATATCTATAAAGTACTTGTCTCCCAAAAGGTTTATGTAAACGGAGTTCTATTATACTAAAAACTTCAATCTGTACTACTAAAGTCTGTTACTCTGCTGAAAACACAACTAAGATCACCTTTTGGCCATCTTTAAATACGTATAACAAAAATCAGATTACCTCTCTATACCAAATCCTCATCAAAAATAGCTTGATCTTCAACATTCACATACCACAGTCAATTAATCCACGTAAGCCAAAACCTTCACATTTTTTAGCGACTAAAGAGTACAACAAAGGAAAGGAAATCTAAAGCGGTGAATCACAAAAGACACCAACATCCTGAGCCATAAGTTAGACGTTCCAGGCAGACAAGTTCTGATCAGAGTGACAACTAATGCGGAATTAGCATGATTTGTATCGAACGTGCCTCTGCATAACTCCTCCCTCTTCAATGCTTCTTTCTGCCGGCGTGTGGCGACGTTTCGAGCTGTCGGAGGATCCATCGTGATCGAGGACGTGCCATCAGTCACCAGCGACGAATCCGACGAGGGTTGCGCTGTTTGCGCCAACTCTCTGTTCAGTTAACCCCGTTCGTTTGCTCCGTTAACCACTCGATGTGACGACGCTTAAGCGATTTGGTACTGTACTACGAGACGATTTCTTGAACGTTTGCATAGTGATGAAAGTGACGATTTTATTATCGAAGCACCATGAGTCTGCACGATTTTATGGCAGTCGATCGTTTCTGTACATTTTGTTATTTGAGATTGATCTACAGTTGCAGTTGGAATTTCTTCCAATTTTTTCTTTGTACTATTTTCCTTCCAATTTATTCCCTGTACCTTTCAAGACTCATAGAAATATTACCACACATAAATATGATTAGTATCTTTGTAAAAGAATAATTGGAAAAGTAGGTAATACTTGTAGGTTTTTATTTTGTGATTCTTGGTAACATTGTTCACATTTAGTGTTTTCTTCTGCCTGGACAGTTGGAATAGTAAATTTTAACAAACAGTAGTAAAATGAAGTTCACAATTCCAAAAATTCCGACACATATAAATTAAGGAAAAACGAAAGCAATGTTTTATTTTATTTTCACTTCACTTCGTTTAGTGATCTACTTGATCATAGTTGAGAGTATTTAGTGTAGCATTTAGAAGATAGAGCTTTTTGTCAAGATAAACAATCTAAATACAATAGTGTATAGAAAGATTGTAGTGCTGACAGTGATCAATGATTTGCTACGAACAAACAAAAGGTGACTGCAACATTAGCCTTAAGATTTATTGCGATCAACTTAATCCACTGGATATTCAATTAAACTTCTTCCCGTTGTCATTAAAAGCAATAAATTACCGAAACCAATCGGTTCTGAAAAATACATTCTACAAAGAGCCATTATAAAAAAAATTACGAGACCTTTTTCTCTTATTAAAGCTACGCGATGTGGACAACGCTGTTTCAGCAACTACGCGATGGTAAACAACGGAACGTCCTTTCGAGAATTACTTAATAGGAAGAGAATGTATGAATGGGCTAAACGCGGACGATTTGCAACTAATAAAACGGTTGAACCGCAGTATTTTTAATGCAGCGCAGTACAATCTTGCCAGCTAATGAGTAACTGGTGTCAAGCTGGAATGTTAATCGGCTAGAATTCATCAATCATTTCCACGAAGAAAATGTGGAACGACGTAATTTACGAAAACTAATCAGATACGTACGCATTATAACAAGAAAACGAACAGATATAAATCATAATTAGACCGTTGCAAAAAGTCTGGACTCGATATCGTTTCCATCGTACCTTTTTTTCGGTCTCTCTTTTAATCTTCTCTTTTCTAACCCTTCCGTGAAGAAAGCGGCAATTATTACACACGTTGATGGGGCATAATTTGTGAAACTATATTACCTTTGACATTCTTCCCAGTCGGAGTTCAAAAAGTAGCTATTTCAGTTATTAATTAGGACTTTCCACCAAAGTTAAAATAAAATGAAAACATGACAAATCCATTTTTTTTTAATTGCTTGATATCAAACAATTTATTAGACTGACAACTATAAATTTCCTAAAAATAAGTGACACATCCATGAAATTCCGTAAACAATCGACCAAACAAACATTTTTGGAATATTCAATAGGATGCAAAAATATTGTATGTAATTCCACAATCAATTGAAAGGACAATTGTTGTAATATCAGGTCGTCCGATAAGTTTCTTTCGTTGTATAAGAAAATAATGGATGCACAACATTTGTCATTTATATTATTCTATCGAATTACATATGATCCATTTTGTTCTATAAAGATAAAGATCACAACGTTCGACAGATTAGGTTTCATGTTTGTATAAAGATGCATAGTCGTAAAAGTCGTGTCTGTAAAAGAAAGACACTTTTCGGACAACCTAATGTATAGAATCGATTATTAAATTTTAAAATTGCTTGTCCTGCGATCTTCTACATTATAAAAACGTAATACTTCTTGACAATTTCAAGACAATAAGTGCAACTAATTTTGGAATACCGTCCAAAGATAGTTTTAAAAGATCAATCTCGCCCCAATATTTTCAAAATGACATCAACGATCTTTCACATATTTTCAGAAGGAGCAAAAAGAGAAGAAATACTCTAATATCGAGGCAACGCGAACAATAGCATCACGTAATATCCACCAGCAACGTTTCATGGAAGAAACATCAAGCTTGTAGCAGCGAACGCGCAAGGTGTCGCTAGGTTCTCGGGAAATGATTGACAAGCATGCAACTCGGGCGAAGCAAAGGACGCGGCAGAATGAAAAGTAGCAAAGCTATTCCTGCGGTTGGTGTTTCCTCCGGCTGCTCTCGACGCCAGACTCGCCAACCAGCCAACCAGCACCCTCTCCCGCGTGTCAGGCATATCATCAATCTTGTTATGTTTTCTCGCGTACTCGGATGTGGATTTAGACTCGAGACTCCGCGAAGATCTCTGGAATCGTAGGTGAACGCGCCCATCGCGGACCGTTTGTCTTCATTCGACCAAGCTGATCGAAACCTGGCTGCTGCTCTCTTCCGGCGCGACCCATCCGCCGGATGTCGCGAGTGCACCCATTCCAACAAAAATTCCACGAGGAACGCTGAAATTTCTTTTTTGTCGGATCGATGAGAGTTTTGAGTTTTTGAGCGATCTTTTCGTCGTGATATGACCTTAGTGTGATTGTGGTTATGAAAAATTGCTTTCCAGGAGTGGAAGAAGTATTTTTGGAACAGTGGTGGATTTTATTCTTTTTATGCGCGAATAAGACTTTGTTCTATAGTGGAAGTATTGGCTTAAACATGTGTAAAAGTAATTTGCATATACATATACAGAATTTTATGAATGCTTGGAGGTAAATGTTTGCTTAATTATTTTACTCGCAGTTAGTCTCTGTCATTGCTACTCGAGAGACTGAGCTGACTGAATTTTATTCGGGGCTCTTCAGAATTCCAAGGCTGCATTTAATTGGTCATGGTACGATTGTATTTCAGAGCTGGAATACCAATTACAGCGCGATTTCAATTTCATTTCTTCTCCATTCTGGTCGACTAAAGCTACACGTACATAACTACGATGCAATAACTTCACGCTTCTTTCACTCGTAGATATCAAACGGAATTACAAGTGCAACGTTATTCAATTTACCACGTTCATTCGTAATTAATATAAATAATGCTACTTCTAATGCCAGTCATTTTCGTAGTTATTCCTCCTTGAGAATATCTCTTGCTTAATATTGAATCGCGTTGCTCCATAATTGGATCAATCATACAGGACGTCCCATAAAATACCAACGTAATCCTATCGAATATAAAAAATCTATTTTCAATTTACAATCGTTATTCATGCCCAATACACAATCAAATAACTTAGCTCCTATGCTTTGGCTTCATAAACCTCATAATCTAAAATCATGTCCTTAAGATTCACCTTCCATAAAACACCTTGTACCATGTCACCACGCGTTAAACTTAATTTCCACTGATGACGTAATCACAACAGACGATCGAATGTGAATCAGGTCACGCTGTTCCCAAACGCTTATTCTACAATATATCGCGTGGAAGCGCAGTTGAATCTCGAGCGCAGGTGCCGCTCGAAAAAGCGCTCGAATAATAAACTACCCAATGAGAAGCGCGCGAATGCCGGAACGTTCTTGTAAATCGAGTCTAATGGAGAAACGCACGCATCGAGTTGATGAACGTCCGGTTAGCAGTAACGCGGTTTTTACCGTTTATCCGACACCGTTGGCTCGCGACCATTTTTTTGTAATTTCATATAACTGACGACGTTTTGATGGGGAACAATGTTTACAGGTGAGTTAATGACCTTGAAGTCGAGCTGCTGATTCTAATGAAGAAATTCATGTCGGACCGTTGAAAGAGGCGCTAGCATGCTCTCATGAAACGAGAAAGTTCTTCAGCCGGCTAAGGACACTTTGATGATGTTTACGTATTAACTAATGATCCTCTCCACCTATGTGGATTCCCTGATGGAGGAAATTATGGTTGAAATTGATGCGCGTGCCGCTGTTAACGAGCCGTGTGCATCGCGTGTTGCCATTTTTGTTTTAGGGTAAGTGCAGCTGTTCGATGTTTTCCGAAACGTGAAATTCGAAAGATTCTCAATGCGAATATTTTATGAATAATATTATGTAATTATGTAGGTCGATGGTATATACGTTCCGAATTATTATTCAGGTAATTTGAATTTTAACTTCTTTAGCGATGATTTAAATCTCAATTGCCGAAGATTAATAAAAGAGAAGAATGAAGATTAATAAAATTTGAAAAGTAATATGGAACAGATTAAGATCCAAGGAATAAGAAAAAATTATATAATTCCTCGAAAATGACGTTAAGGAATAAATAAGTTGCAGGAAGTTAACCGCCATTATAAACATTTCCTCGTTAATCATAACGACCGGTGCATTGAAACATGCTTCATCGACCTTTGAGCAGGTTTTCTATTAGTCGTGCTCGAGTTTTTCCATGGCTAGCAATTCGCTCTGAATTGCAGATTTTCCATTTTCTTAATTGCAACGCGCGCTGTCACCCCTTTTTTCTTCCTATCACCCAAGCAATCTGTAATGTGTCAGGATTACATACCGCGATTAGGTACTCACATATCGTAAATGCATTAATATATTTTATCGATGGCTTACCTTGATAATTTTTTTAGAATGCAAACGGTTTAAACACGATTTATTTAAAATATAGTCGCATCCCGTCAGCCGGACACTAAATATGTGAATTAATCATCGTAAATTATTATTTTATAAGAATAAATTAATTTTTCTGTAGATTTAAATAAAAGCGTAAAGAACTTTGATCTTCACCTTACTCGATTGAGATACGATTACCTGATCACGAGATATTAAGAGTCATTTAACTGACTAAAATCTTTATAATAGTTATTGAATTGCGAATTTTATAAGTGGGTTGTGGATTTTTATGCAAATTCATATTTTTATGAACGCAACTAAAAAATAGAATCTATATATAAATCTAGGGATTTCACCACCCTTTATAGATGTTACGAATTCCTTACTTTGTATAATTTATATCTTTCCATAATTTTTGGATTTCGATAAATACACAGCCTGTTTATAAAAATACTATTTTACAAGAACATCTTCTTGTAATCATAAATAGCAAAAGTGTAAAAAATTTCGATCATCATTATATCGCTCTCGATTGAATAAGGTCAATCAAAAAGTATACAATTATTAATCAGAAATATAAAAGGATTATCGAGCTTCCAATTTGATCTTCAGCAATGTTCCGCTACATAACGTATTACATTCGATCTAATTAATTTACAATTCTGCAGTTCAGCTCGTTTAGACGTTATCGATGATATCACAAACATTGACTAACATTAGAAATAAAAACGAGCCGAGTTGCTCAATAATATCTACTCTCTAACAAGTTTCCATTCCATCGCATTCCAAGTACAATTCCACACAAAGGAAACCACTGGTCATTTAGAAAAATGTGCAGCGCGTTTGCCGCCATGAAACATTCTTTTTCTATCTGAATCGTTACGAAATCTTCGGATTTTTTTCCCCTTTTCCTTCGCTCGGTTGTTACGAGCTCGCGCGCCTATGGATAGTGGGCAGGCTACTCGACCGGTAATTACGGCCGTGTATGCACTTCATTAGCACTTACGAACGGTTGCGTAACGACCGGCATGTCATTTTAATGTGAGCACGATCAAAGATTAATGGACGCGTCGCGGCCGTTACTGAAGGATGCAAGAAAACGCGCGCGAACGCTACGGCTTCTCTTATGGTCGACCGTGAATAAAAGGATAGGATCTCGAATTGAAAAAGATGAAACGACGGGCCGACTCTTACGCCGTGAACGAATCATTTTCTTTGTCGCCCTTCTGGAAAACGCAATCGGCTTAAATTCGACTTTTTTCTCGGATTGAATCTGGACAACGATTCTTTAGACATTTGAAAATATCAGATAAATTGCATAGTTGTATGGACTTTGTTTGTAATGGATGAATATTTATAAAATCGCTTACTTAATATTATTACAGATTCTTTGAAAGTATGCTTTTCTGTATTCAGTATCCTTTTTCAGTCTAGAAGCTATAATGCATCTGAATTCTCAAGAAAATACAGATATCAAATTTAATTTAAGAATACTGTAATCTTTATTGTACAAATAATTAATATATGAAAAGTAGATTCAATTCGTCGTTATTATTCTCCTATTACAAAATGCATGTTCCAAGCCTAATTTTAGCTGAATCTTTGTTATACAAATAATTATCACCCAACAAATAAAAAAATTTCCAACCGACTTCTTCTTCGCACCATTACACAATTATCGAATTAATTGTAAAAAATAAAAAGCGTTTAACAGACTAACAAACCAGGAAAATAGTGAACTTTCTAAATGAATCGAAGCATACGACAACATTTCATCTATATTAAAAAGAATCGACTCCCACAAAATGTAATGAAACTTTGAACCCGCCTGTACGACGTTGGTACAAGAATGTGAACGCTAATGCAATGTGTGCATCGTGGCGTCGAGTCAGGTCGCCAATTGTAGAGCGCGGTTCATCGTTGACTAGCCTTTCTCTCTCAGTGTATTGTGTGTAATCGTGGAATCGCGACGAGTCGCTATTAATAACAGTCATTAATTCTTGATCGCCTCTAACAGATTTTTTTTAGATGGTAGAATCAGTTCGCATAGTTGAAGAACGCGTGGTTGAAAAACGATCGCGAGCAACGAACATGATGTAAGTCTTGTTAGACTACCAGCGTTCTTTGCGAGTAATTGCGGTACTGGGATTAATGAAGACGTTCTCGCGGTAGTTATGGCAACGGCGTTCTTGCCCCTCGCGATCTTCCGAAGGGAGATCGTTCAACGAGAGGAAACGATTGGAATTCGAAGTATTTCACGTAACTGTGATTTCAATGATAAAATTCTTCGATCAAAGGAATAAAATCTGCTAGAGAATCCTGTTACAACGCGTATAAGTTGATTGCAGACGTTTGTATATAATACAATATGAATTGTGGAAAATTTGGCACAGTAAATTGTTTTTTATCGTATTTTTAGAGTCCTGTTTGCACTGTTTACATTGAAGATTAATTTTAAGAGTCTTAAAATAGTTATTGGTTTTAATCCAGTTTGATCTATTTAACTAGTCATCTCGACATTCTAGTTTCGATACGTTCTTGTACACACTTGAGTGACTTTCGGTTTCGTTAATCAATTTCTTATTACCGAGTGACGCTTTGACCCTTTTCTGTTCCATGAATTTTGTATGAACTCATAAATTTCGTAATAAAAAATACATTAAATCAAAGACCGGCCGAAAAATTATAAAAAATGATCATTAAAAGAACTCCACAGACCTATTTAAAACTGTAAATTTCATGCGTTTTTAAGTAAGTGAAATTGAAATATCCTCGACATAATTTTTCGACCTTGATATACAATAATTGGATAATTCCATTGAGACGCACACGCGAAAATTGTGACCGTTGTTTCGAGACCGCTGTAGCTCTGTATGCACCACACAAACCTCTCTAGAACCGAATTTGTCGCCTCTTATCAAACAAATTCGGATCTACAGGGTAGATGTAGAGCATTAACTGGGCCTTCTCATATCGGCACATAAATCTTACGACACATGTTCTCTTTCCTTATACGCTTCTTTACGATTTTTAGTAACGCACGTGCCGCTTTTAACTTCTTCGTTGGCCCAGTATGTGATCGAAGGTGTTCAATTGTCTGTTGCAGTTGAACTCATTCACCTGAAAATATTTTGAGATCAGTATGCTGAAATTTATCGTTGAATTTAACAAACTTAAAAGCATAGTGTGTCTACAAGCAGTTTTTGTCTAATACATGCGTTTCGATACGAATTACTTTGTTCCAGTCCCAAGAAGTGGGATGTCTCTGAAAGGATTCAATAAATAGTTAAAAATTGGCGCTCTCACTAGCCAGGATCGAAAGTTGTTGAAACGCGAAATCGCTCGAAAATAGACCTGTTATGTCAAGTCACCGTTACAACGAACAGGGAAGCATCTATTTCTGCTAAACGTGTCACGAAACGAATATTTTCACAAAGGAAACCTCGCTCGAATGCAACTTACAGAAAGATTATCAATCAAAGAAGCAAAAAACCAAAGGATATTTAAGAAAAAGAATTTTTAACGAGAAGCTAACTAGCATTTTAAAAAGATTTCGATTTCTAATCGATACCTCCAAATTTCTGTTCCAGAAAATGTCTACAATACTACATTCAAAAATTCTATGTCTTACCTAAAAATTCATCATATTTTCTTTTAAATTAAACCTAAACTACCTAAACTAAAACTCCATCCCTTGAATGTACTGCAAAGTTATAACCCTATGTTCACCAAACAACGCTCAGCAGTTAGTCAACAAAGAGTAATATTATTTCCATGTTCTCGAAGAAACTTTCCAAACGTGGATCAAGTCGATGCATTCAAAGTAAGTCACGAATCATCGAAGCCAGAAACGCAATGGCGGCGCCGATGATTCGTTCGTTCTCTACTCGAAGGCTTCGATACACTGTTAAAGATAAATCCTGTTATGTCACTTGGCACACTTCTCGGACGTATATCATAGCAGGTTATCTTAGCGACAATAATCATATTACACCTGCACTACCGATAGTGATTGATGCTCGTCCCTGAGTTCGAAAGCACCTGAGCGTTAACGGCTCGCGGATGACACAGCTGAATGCAGGCAAGGCCGTGTTCTCCTTCGTCCTCTTTCTCCTCCCATTCCTTAGCGGTACAGCTCCTTTTATTTGAGCACGCGTGTCGATGTACCTTGCGTTTCCAGGTTACTTGGTCATCGCTGTTGTGTTTACCTGAAAATCATTGCGGGAACCTCGTTAGATTCATTGCCTCCTCGTCAAACTTCGTTATGTGGATAACAACGAAATGTGAATCGATCTTTTAAATTGATTTTGTTATTAGAATTTTGGTAAAGAAAAAAAGAAGAGACAGAGGTATAAGAAGATTGAGTTCGGAGAGTGTTTTAGGACAACAAATCCACGAAAGTACACTGCATTGCAAATACATACATATCAAGAAAACACTTTGAAGGTGTATTTAATGTGTAATATAAGAAATATTTAAGAGATTGAAAATGTTATTGTTATGAGCAAACTGCGTTTATGAAAGATTTGAGGATTCAAAGGTGTATGTATGTATTAGGTTGTCCCAAAAGTTTCTTTCGCTTTACAAAGAAACAACAGATGTACAACATTTTTTGTTTTATATTATTTTATTGAATTATATCTGGTCAATTTTGTTCTATTACGATAAAGACCCCAACATTTGACAGGTTAGGTTTCATGTTTGTACAAAGATGCATTGTTGAAAAAGGCATGTTTGCAAAAGTAAGAGATTTTTGGGACAACCTAATATATAGCATGGAGAAATATATAAAATATACAAAGAACAGTAGCTATTATACTATTCAGTAGATTCATTAAGTTCATAGAAACGTAGATCTGAATAAATATTTGCAGCTTAATTGGGAGGGTTATTTAATCGAAGAAAGGTTTATTCTATTCGAATTATATAAATATATAAGGGTAATTTGTAGGATTAGGCGTGTCTGTTTATTCTCGAAATTTTGGTTGTCAAAATATTTAACCTTGGACTATTTCGTCTGGAAAATTGAAACCGATAGGTTTCGAGATTCTTCGAGAGTTTGTCCTCTCAAAACCTAGTCTTCCCTTTAAGAATCGGGACTAACTGGAATTAAGGCGGGTCGAGTGGTAAACCTGGCGTTAAAGTCGACGTTTCATTTGTATATTTAAGATCTAATGATTTTCAAAACTTCCAGTTACAAAGAAGAAGCTCGTTAATCTTCGAAGGCTTCCGAAGATTATGCCAATTTTCGATTGCTAATATACGTTACTCAAGGGGAAAGAAATCGAGCCGTTCGAGTGAGAAATTATATTTTAACAAGCTGTCCGAAATTTGTCAGAAACTTTAATCCCTCGAAAGCTGACTTAGACGATGACATCCGAAACGATTCCTTAGGCGCATACATATTTCTGACCAGACGTTGATTTGTTCCCATGGGAAGGTTGTAATCTCTCCATGGGGATCAATAAGTCAACACGAGTTACGAATATAAACCTAAAGAAGCTCGATCACTTTTGTCTAGGCTTCTGATTACCCAAAAAAACATTCAGAATTTTTCAAATTGAGAAACCTATATTGGGATTGCATAATTTGTAAAATTATTCCAAATACTAACTTCTCTAAAAGATTTTCTGAATATTCAATACTCTTTTAAACTAGCCAAATAAGATATACATAAAAATCTAAAAAATGTTCGTTCGAATGCTCGGAAATATAATAATCGCTTATTCGAGTGCCTGTGTCGAAGGCCTCTCGGTCGACCGTTAGCTAACCGTTGTATTCGATCTTTGGCGGTTACATTTGCTTACGTGTTTATCGTCGTTATGTTTAACGACAGTTCGTTTTCCTAGTTTGTTTTTCCGTCGTCTTGTTGTTGCCCAAGACAACCGTTACAAAGGTGTTTGTATTGCCACAAATGTGTTCGTAATAATTCCGTAAATAACTGGAATGATATTCGCGGATAGTTTTTTAGTTAAAACTGAGTAAACCATATTTCACTTCCACAATCCATAAAATCAACACTATTTCTTCATAGAATTTTAATAATATTCAGCACTTCTTGAGTCTAACCAAAAAAGATATAGATATATAGGTATATTAAACTCCAGAAAACTTGTATTGAATACTACTAATACTTCGAACTATTTAAAAAAAATAATAATAATAATAATGAATAATTAAAAGGATATTGAACAAATCCAATAGAATCCAATGAGAATCGCCGAATTTTCCAAAAATATTCCCTTAGAGGTACGTAGAGGGCGTACTCTTGCAGGAAAAGCACAGCATTCGATAGGTGGAGCGTCGTCGAGTTTCGCGACGTCTCTCTCTCTATCGATTCACCCCCTGGCACGCCATTACTGGCTACGCGGACCGATGTCGGCGACGCTATTATCACCGCTCCCGCCCCTCCCCCTGTATTCCCATAATTATCGGTATTAGAACTGTTGCGCAACGGCCGTCGAAAGCTTTCTCGTTGGACTTAACATACGATCGCATAATGAAACTCGCGCGAACGACATACGCACGGCAACTCCAGTACTCGAGAAAATACGATTCGCTGCATGTTGCACGAGCAAATGGGGAGAAGATAATAAGAAAGTATATTACGTATGAAGTACAAGTACAAGAAGGTTTACATTTCTTGATGATCAGTTAATAATTACTGGACTGTGGATTTTTAAGTCTATATGGAAAGACATAATATGCAAATATATAAAATATAAAAAGTATACTAATATTATAATATTTCGTAAATGAAATGAATCACTGCTTAGATTCCATTTCTTGAATTATTTTCATAAAAATATAAATTTCCAGAAATATAATAAATACAGTCTAATAATTTGATTTGAAATAGGAAGTTTAAAGTTTAGATAGTTTAAATAATAATGAGTTACATATGTGGATATAAATTTTGGGAAACTTTAATCTACTTGAAACTATTAATTGGTAATAATAAAAAACAGAGGAATAAATGATAATTTAGAGAGTTGTGAAATTATGTTGGGATTGGAATTTGAGTTTAAAAATGCTATCTATATACCTGTGATATGAAGACTTTCGAAGCAGAATGTAGCAGAAATTAGAAGACGTTTTGTAATTTGATGGTCAGTGAAGTCACTCCTGAAATAGAGTACAAAGTTAATTTACATTTTCATTTCCTTTCATTTATATATACGTACCTCCCGATTGCACAAACGTAAATCCAACATCGATAGAAAATGTTTTGATTCCAACGGTGGCAGTCACTTTCAGTATCTAAAATGAACGATTCGAATACATTCAGAATTTCTCTTATATCTGAATTTGCGATTCACTGAGTTGAAGGCGTGTAAGTTAGAATTAACTCTATTTGAAATGTTGTACAAAGAACATAAATGATATATAGAGTACCGTATAAGTGGCGATAAAAGCAGTCGAGTCAGCATCAATCAACCCTTTCACCGCTCGAGTCCCTCTTCAGACAATCGACATCCGCACCCTGCCGCCGCTGAAAAATAAACCGACCGTGAAACTTTTACCTCATCAGCGCGTTTTTTAAACGGAAACTTTCACTTTCACACGACGAACGTTTCAACACTTATAAATGATCGAGAAAATAATATCTTCACAAGTAAAATGAAAAGTAGTACGTCACGAACTGAATGCTCCAAAAAATTTCTACATCTTGAAACGAACATCGCCAAAGTTCTAGAAAACACATAAACGTATAAACAATATATATTCCAACACAAATTACAAAACATAATTACCACATCATAGACACACAATCCCAACCATTAAAAATATAAATTCACATAAACAGTATATAACAATATTAAACGATTTATCACCCGCAATATTTTATGGCCCCTGAAAATACACAAAAGCACGTGCAATTATCGGAAAAAATTGAAACAGTAATTCTACCACGATACACCACGATCCACTATATACTATAGATTCAACTAATCTTCTTCTGAACTTCTCAAATCCTAACGATGTTCTTCGAAAACGCACCCGTGTTTTCCTTACGATCAATGCACCACCGTGTCGCGGTCAAAGTAGAGTAGATAAGGCCCGGACTATTAAGTCGATCCTCCTCAACGTGAGGAATATAAAGAGGAACACCGGCTGGTCTGATGGCTGGACGGGACGTGATGGCTGAACCGACGAATAAACCAATAAACGGCGCAACCATCTGCTTGCCAGCCGGCACATCTCTGTCTCTGTTTCCGTCCCTTTCTCTCTCTCGTTCCACGGCCTTTCGTCCTCTCCATTCTTCTCCCCTCGACGGTTCTCTCTTCCGCGCCGTCTCTCTCTCTCTCTTTCTCTTTCTCTCTTTCATACACTGTTCTCGTTCCCCCTTGCTCCCCAAGCAGCGTCGTCACTGGCAGCAGCACCATTTTATGCGATCCTGAAATGAAATCCATGCGAGAGGGCTCAGCATTCGTGGGGAACTCCCGCAGCTTTTATTCCACGACAATGAACGAAGCCATCCAGTTTTCCCTGTCTCTTTCTCTCCCTCTTTCACTCTGTCTCTTCTCTCTCTCTCCCTCACTTTCCCTTCTCCCTCTCTCTCTCTCTCTCTCTCTCTCTCTCTCTCTCTCTCTCTCTTTCATCTGGTGAAACGCGATTTTCAGACCTTGTAGGAATTTCCAGCGATAACGCGTGCCCCATGGTTTCTTTAGGGGACTCTCCCTACGGTTTCTACCCTAATCCCTGTAGTTTCTCCCTTTTTGGGGTAGGAGAGAGGCAAGTTGCATTGGGTTTGCGAAAATGAAACTACGGGGTACAAGATGTTTGGATGGTTGGATAGACAATCGATCGTGCGACTGTTTCCTATTGATGACATAGCGAGATGAAAGTTTGTGTAATATGCGATATGATAGTGTTTGATGATGTTTCTACGTGTTGAAATTGATTTTTACTAAGTTTTCAGTAGATCTTTTGGTAAAGTTACTTTACATGTTATAAGTAGGAGTTTTATGCATTTGTGGAATGCAAAGGCACATAAGGTAATAGTATGTATGAAATACTTAAAATACAGGTTCCTAGCGGGCTTTATCTAGGTTTCATTTTTTCTCTTATATTCATAAAAATATGAATTTGCATAATTATCCGCATACTTATTACAGTATTTACAATAAGGAGCATGACTGAACCAATAACCACAAATTTTGTATAAATTATTATTTATTGTTAGGAATATAGAAGAATAACAAAAAATTAACATTATAATTACTTTTATCATAGTTAGAAGTAACTTAAGAAATTTTTTTCAATAATTAATGTCTCCTCGTTTAGCAATTTGACTCAGTTTTGCACCGGTCCGTAAAAAAAAATGTTTAAGTGGAATGTTATAGTAGTATGTTTACATCTAGTATTTTGGTGTGTTTACAAAATATTATTCTACGTCTTAACACTCAGTTCTGCACAATCAGTCGAACGGAAAAGCAAGCAAGTGAAATAAGAATAAATATGAAGTCAATTGCTCCAAATTGTTTAAAGAAAGTCATTTCTCTTTTGAATGATGGCTTGTAAACGCGTAAGACAGCGAAAAATTGCAGTGTTAGTCAATCGACAGTGCAGATAATAAGAAAAAAGTACTGCAAAAGTATATTATTAAATGTTGTAGGAAGACCAAAAAAATTATACAACAAACGAAGGATTATACGGTTTGTCACATCTGGTGAAGCTTCAAGTGCCATTATGGCTGCAAAATTATTAAAAGAAGATACGAATATACAAATAAGCCAGTGGACAGCACGAAGAACCCTCAAAGGAGCTGAGTTTAGAAGCATTAAGAAAAAAAAGAAACCAATGTTATCGAAGAAAAATATTAAACGTCGTTTAGAATTTGCTAAAAAATATATAAATTGGACAACTACTGACTGGGAACGGGTTATTTGGTCAGACGAGACCAAAATTAACAGAATTTGTTCAGATGGCATGTCTTGGTGCTGGATTCGTAAAAATGAAAGGCTTAAACCACGACATGTGAAACAAACGTTAAAGCATGGAGGCGGATCCCTAATGTTCTTGGGGTGCGTAACGACATTTGGTGTTGGATCACTGCACTGAATTAATGGCATCATGAATCAGTATCTGTACAAGGATATTTTACAAGATCATCTCGTAGATGCTGTTGAAAATATGCCTTTTGAAGAAAAAAATGTAATTTTCATGCATGACAGAGACCCTAAGCACACTGCTAAAAGTGTAAAAAATTGGCTCAGTACTGAAAAATTTTCTGTTCTGGATTGGCCTGCACAGAGCCCCGACCTCAACCCCATAGAGAATCTGTGGCGTTTACTAAAAAGACGACTTCGGGATTCATATGACTCCGAACCAACTTCAATCACAGATTTGTATGCTGATTTGTTGCCGTATATGCGAACTGTATTGTTTTTCTGCGCAGAAATCAACAATGTAGTGCGTAGAAGGTCACAGACTAACAAACAACGGCAAAGCTGAACGGCTCAGTCATAGAAATGTGATATCATAAACAGTATTAGGTATTATAGGAGCTTATAATTTGCAGTTAAAAAAAAGCTGTGTATTTTTATAACAGTAAAATTATACGAAGGATGCACAAGTATTAAAAAATGAGGAAATATGAATCCGCACAGTTTGTATTTGTTCGTGAAATACAAATATAGTAGGTGTACCCAAACTTTTGGCCGGTAGTGTAGGACGTAATTATAAGTTACGTTTATCTTTCCCTGTTAGTTAGTGGATGATCATGGTTGATGGTGCTTTTCAATGTTGGGACTGGTTTTTATACATTTTTCAGTGGATTGTTTTGAACGATCTGTTTCACGTTTTATACGAGTGCTGGAATAAACGAGAAGTTATTATATGGGATATAATTGTGGATCACGTTTATCTTTATGTGTTAACTTAAACGTATCTTAAATTTGACACGATAGAAGCGATACTACACGATATTTAATACGATCTTGGAAAGGATACGCGGCAACCAGATCGTAGATCTTTCAGCCGTAAGCTGACCGAGACTATACATTATTCATGATAATTAAACGTAACGAGACTAGGCCGACTCGAAGAATAATCCATGTATCAGGAACAAAGCAGACACCTTGTACATATTATAATAACATCGGTACTGAATATCTAATAATAAGAAAACATAACCAGATTTGAGATCTATAACTGAAACTAACAACTCTACTTCCATTTCCTCAACAATTAAATCGAAGTTTAATAATATATGTATCGTTAAAATCGCTATTCAAAAGGTAAAGGAATAAAAAGAAAGAGAGATAATATTTTTTAAGAGTGAAAGTCAGCAAAAGTTAAATTTCGAGAATTTGGAACTGCGTGGCACGCTGGTCAGCAAAATCGAAGGTCGATCGACCGCCATTATTCCCTGCCTATTAACTGCTAAGGTCCACGATACCTGCTCCGAGTCAGGACAAGGAAAAAGTTGAACAATAGTATACACCGAGCATCCCTGTTATACTGCCGCAATAAAACTACGCTGCATTCGTAAAACCGGACGTCGAATTCTCAGAAAATTTTCGGAGGCCCGTTAATTTTGCTATTTAACGGAATGCCCAACACTCGTCAAAAAATACCACTCAAAAAAAGCAATAATCGCGAAGATTTATTAGTAAAAAATATTTAAACGTTGTTGCTTTATGGTACTAATTTCAAACTTGGAATTGTGGAAGTTGCAAAACAAACTTTTGAGTAATTGATTTGAAAGAATATATTCCGTTATTGACTTAAGATAAATGATAATACGAAATTTTAGATTGTGTAAAAGTTGAAAAGCAGATTTTGGAGGAACTTGAGTAGAAAGTGTATATACCTCATCGCTAACATTTTAAGAGAAATGATTATTTCAAGTTTGAAATTGTGTAAGAGACTCTATTTTATGACAATTTTAGAATAATTCCCATAAAATTGCACGCTCCATTGTTAAGTAACAGTCGAAATTTAAAAAAAAGTTATGAAGCAGTGTTACTCCGACTTTATAATGCCCTGCATAACGTACGAATTCTTTAAATTTACGATTCCGATGGTAAAACGTATTTATGGTTCGCAATGGACCAATCCAGAGTCGATGATAACTTTTTTTATCGCGGATCGCGTATAAAAAAGTGACGGATACTCGAACCTCGGATAAATTAACGTGCAGTTTGTAGCAACGCGTATCGGTGTCAGTGGTGGGAATCAACTTGTGTCCATATGGCGAACTATAAAAGACTAACAAGAACTCGTTGCGAGTCCCATGGTCGAATTGCGGCGCATGACGTCACTTCTCGCGGAAACGTGTTAATTTATTGCAGCGTTGCTTTAATTTCTTAACTCCAGCCGTCCGTCGTGAAATTGCGCGGAAACAGCGGGAAAGCTTTGCGAGAAAACATTGCATTAAAATTCAGTTCCGTCTTCATTAGACGCAAGACTGTTTCTTAAGAAGAAATTACTAAATTCTTATGTTTCTATTCTCATCAAAGTCCAATTCGTTATCAAGGTTCGAAATATTTCGTTTCTGCAAAAATCTTCAAATATTTTACTTTACTGCAACTATTCGCAAGTATGAAATTATCAAGTATGTTCCAAAAAGGAAGAATTTTTAAAAAAAGAAAGAATATTACTAAATTTTTAGATCTCCAGTTCTATCAAACTTCAAAACTCAAAAGACCAGTTCGCTATCTAAGTGCAAAATACTTCTTATTCACAAGTCATTGGTTATTCTAATTTATTCATATATAAGTATCACAAGTATAAGACTTCGTATCTGAATAAAAAGTAAATCTAAATGTCGAACTGGTATCTCGATTTCATTCATTTTTCATCGACACTTTTATCGCGAAATCGACAAGTCGTCACGCGAACGTTCGGGCAAACGGATCGTTAAATGTTTTAACGGTAGGACGAGCAGCTGTACATTTCAATGAATTCACCGACCACGGTTTAACTTTCGTTGAATCTGCATCGCGCCTACGCTCATTTCCATTTCATCGGAATAAAAACAGGACTCCGACGAGATGTAGTACCGAACGGTTGGCAGTGGCGGTCTCGCGTGTAGTTATGTTAAAATATTGAAACGGTTATTGGCTCGTATTTCAGACATGATTGCTGGTCGAAAATTGGATCGGTTATTCCAATATCCTATTTGCATCTGAATTTCAAAATTGGTTGAATTATATTCGATTTTCTTTTCATATTTCTATCAAGCGATAAACTCTACGTTTGATAACAGAAATAATATTAACTAACAATATAATTTAGAAATAATATATAACCTTGAAAAATCTTCTAAACAGTAATAAACGGATAGTAACGATAATTTCAAAAGGAAAATAAACTTTTCTGTAGGAAAAGATACGATATTCAAAACGATAAATTGAAATGTAGTAAGTACGTAGTTATGAATAGAATTACAGAGTGCTGAAATGACTTGTTCAACAGAGAAACAGGTTGAAAGATCGTGAATGGTTCCTTCAATGTGCAAAAATCACGGTGCTTTGTATTTCCGAGGACATCGATCATCCAACAGTTTGTCATGTCATGCCATTTTTTGTTCATTCAAATGCCGATTCACCGGGCCTGCCGATATGTTTTAACTAATAACACATTCGAAGAACGGCGTCTACGGCGTAGATCAATTTCACAGTGTCAGTAACCGATTTCAAAGCGAAATTGAGATAAAGATGCTTGAAGAATCGATTGAAATGTCAACTATCTTTCGAATTCTTTTTATTTCACTTCTATAATCCGATCTTCAAGTTATTTACGTTAAGCCTAGTTAAGTTTCAACTTTTAATAGTTTCTATTACTCTTCTTCAAATAAATTGAGATCGTAAGAATCGGGTCACAATGTCCAGAGAAGAATCATTGAAAACTGTGAAATCAACGCAGGACGAAGATGGGCCATAACGTCGGACGTGCCGACGAGTTTAGGGATCGGTAGACTAGACGTGGAATGTGGACCGAGCCGAGTGAGTCCTTGATTGGAGTTATAGCCGGTTTGCCCTCATGCTTACGCATCTACCGAATATTGTCGTTTTCTTGAACAGACTCGAAAACGGTTCATTAAATACAGTCACGTAGGGTGTTGTGAACGTTTTTCAGCTCGAAACTCGTTCCAAGAGAGATCATTACGGACATCATAGAGAAGATATAAGACAAAAATAGAACTATCAAGGCAATACTATTTAAATCAGATATGCTTATCATTCCTCCACTTGGAAGAATATGATCGGAAGATAATTTTATTATATTTTGCGAATTTTGAAGTACTATGGTATTATGTCGGTTCACAGTTACATTCTTAAACATGAACAGCCATTGTTTGGAAATTCACAGCACGAAAGATTAACTCATACATTATCTTGGAAAATATTATAGAAAAATTCGAACATATTCGGGTCGAGCGAAGATCGAGTATCATACTGGCAATAATAAAGATAATATTGTCTTCCTGAAGTCGAACGTGAAGAACAGATTGGTAGTAATTGGAGTAACTGTAAATACAATAACTTGTTATTGCAACTACAATATTAAAAAAAAATAAGAAAGTAACAATGCTTTGTTATTTTTTACTCCAAAGCTTCTCTCGCTTTCCATATATTCATATACAAATAAGCGTTGAAAGTAACCGAACACGTAGTCATATGCTCGTAATTGTTTATTCTTACATTATACTGCATCTTATATTAACTGCATCGCGCATATCTTATGCGTCAAATATATATTATTAAGAAATAAAAGAATGTATCATTAATCGATATATGTCTGACTAAATGATATCGTTAGTATTCTACGCATTCAACAATAAGCTGAAAAATTGACACACAGAGTTTCGTACAAATATTTTAAAAACAACGTCTAGCTCCGTTACAAATAACATAAAAAGAAACCTACAGGAAATGGATAGTCTTTCCTGAGTAACAAACTAAGTAACTGAGTAACTTGTAAAACAATGGCCACTGTAAACCGCGAAATTATCGGGGGAAAAATGAAAAGGAGGTATCGCGGGAGGTGGTCGATCGATCCGGTCGGTGTATAATTCCGCGGTCACCTCTTTTCGTTGGTTGCGAAACGAGCCGAAACCGAAGTGTGCCGCGGTTGAGGAGCAGATCGATCAGCGTCCCGCCAGATTCCGAGATGTTGGCTGAAGCTCATGAAACCCACCGCCGCCGGCGCCACTGAGCCAACTTTTCGCCTGTTCCAAATAGAAACGTAACGACCAACCGGTCCCCGATCCGACGACGACGAGATTTGACTCACCGAACTATTCATCTTTCGCAAAGATTTACAAGGATCTCGGTTACCTAGTATTCTTTGTGTCAAATGGTAGAACCTTATCGTCGAATAAATCGTCAATGCACGAAGTTGTATACAAATTAAATGAGCAATATCAGAAGGCTGGAATATTTAGTTTAAAGAATATAGATTGAGAGATACAAATAAATTCACATTGAAGGTGAGATTTTTTATGATTCGACTGTATTATACTTTACCGTAATTACTTTTTATCGTAATTGATCGATAGGCTGTAAAAGCCTTAGCTAACCGTAATTAATTGCTAGGCTATAAAAACAAATTTATGATTAGATTTGAGTGTATTTAAATTAGATAAAGGTTAAGCACTCGTCACTGTAGATGATTATTCACAACAATGGAATGCGATATTGATTTGGCGTTACAACAAATCGGATTTCAGTAGAGAAAATACTGTATAGTTTATGATATCTTAAATTTTGTAAGAACAGGATGCAACGATAAAATATGATAATTATATACTTCAATAAATCTATGTCGATTGACGATTTAGGAAATGAAATGAAGATGCAATAACTTAAAATAAATTCTACCTGAACCTGTAAATTATAAAATAAATTATATTTTAATAACACCGAAAACATTAGAAAAAATGTAATTCTTTGGAATAAACAGCCGCTATCTAGATCAATAGGATTAAGATTTAAAGAAGCATCGATTATCGATCATATAAATTATGCTACGCCACTGAGATCGTATACTTACTGGAATGAAATACATCGGTCCTTTGATAATAGTTGCCGATACATAACTAAATCTTTGCTAGGTGTTCCATCAAAATTTCCACTGTCCCTGCTCTCGTCCGAAGTAAAATGGTTGCAATGGATTCTCCGCGAGTCTGCGCTCTGAGGGTTGAAAACACATGCATTAACATCGACGTAATTACCCTGACCTCTTAAAGTATCTTCATACTCTTCTATTTCTACCAACTGAGCATGCATATCATCACCAAAAAATCTGCATACAGACAAAAAAAAAAAAAAAAGGAAAAACGGAAAGAGCAAGTCATATTCATTTCTTCAACGTATCTTCATCATTGACAATTCGAACATCAAAACCACTATTCACTTCAAACGAGAAACCAAAAGGTCAATTTACCAGCGAGAACAATTACTTCGTCCATCCAATGACATCCATTTTGTATCTTATCGGCACACAAGACCGGAGGACACCCTAACGTCACACCACATCATTCTCTTCTCTTTCTTTAATTACACCATTAAATATTAATCACGTCGACAAAATAAGTAAATGCAAAATTTTCATTACTATCAATTACCGATTTGATTATTTCAAATGATATTTTAAGGAAACATTTCGACACGATGCAAGCACAACGCGACATTTGTCGACGATCACGGGTCACGCACAAGCGCCGTGGGACGTGGATTCGGCGAGTTTGCGTGGTAGACAGCTGGATCGACGCTGGGCGTCGCCATCGTGGGGTTGAAACGAGCAGTATAAAGCGGGGTGGCGTTGCTTCAGGACTTGAGAGGGGGAAGTCCGGCACAGTTACGCCAGCAGACAGTGGCGTGTCCGATCGGCTCCACGGAGACTTGCAGACTGTTTCATGATCCGGCCTCGTCCCTCCTCGGGCTAGGAACAGTCATTAACATAAATTGTCTTCGGTGACAGTTATATCCACCACTCTTCGCCAGAGTCTCTACCGAAATAATATTAGGCCGCGGAACTTCTGCCCTCTGGAGAGGACTCATAATCAATTCGATTTTCTCAAATCTCTGTACGAACAGAACTGGACCGTATTCTAGCTAAAATACGTAACTAGGCTGTCATGTATTTTATCATCTTATGCTTCTATCGCAGAATATTATGGAATTACAACGTGAATGTAATAAGTACTTATAATGTTAGCAATTAACGCTTAGAAGAGTAAAATATTGCGAATGATACTTACATGAATAATTTTCCTGTAAATATGAAGCCAGTGAAAAATATGTTGGCGAGTAAGTAGGCACGTTATGCATTCCTTTGTGATACCGAGAAGCTAGTGATTAAATATTATAAAACTAAAGTTAAACTTGCAACAATTGCATTTAATCAATTCTACGGTTATATGATTATCGGACTTGGAACTCTCGTTGCTTTGATAACATGGCGTTCGAAATTGTTTACGATGATTCTTAGTTGTATCATGTTCTTTATGTTAGCTATTAAACGATGCTATCGAAGAAGCTTTCAGTGGCCTTCTTTGTGCTCCGTAATCAACGCGTGTCAAGAGCTTCTTGAAAGCGATAAGATTCTCTCTTGGTAGGCAAAAAAAAGGTCGACGAACAAAATTTGTGCAGTGATCTTGATGCGCTGACCGGTCTGGCTCGAGACCTTTCCTTCTCGATTATGCATCGATTATGCGTCAAGAGTAGCTATAGGTTGTCACAGTTATAATTTAATTATTTGAAAGAAAACATACAAATGTTCAAGAGAAATTAAGATTTGCGAATAAAAATATTATTTCTATTTATGGAGATGAAGTGTTTGTAATGAAATCATAAAAGATATGATAAATCGAACTGTAGAAGACTGTGAATGCAATGCGACGTAAAATAAAAATTATATTTTAAGGTCATTTGTATACCGATCAATTGGATGGTGTAGATTGCGGCATCTTGATCCTATTTATATTCCGCATTCCTTATAGCAGTAACTTGTTCGTGATAGTGACCATGACCTTGAGTTTGTCGACGTTTTCTGATGGATAGCCTTCGAAGATTGCATAGTCACGAATAGTATTCCAGTCATTGATCACGGTTGCGAGATATTCCGCTGCGATAGCGGATATTGCTCATCGTGTTTTGATCTAAAGTCTGCCAGCCTTCAGATTTCTATTTTAAAGCCGCTTTCAGAATAATTTCATTTTATTTGAATGTGTAACGTAATTTATGTATATTATAAACATTTCTCCTTTCCATTGATCTATCATGCATGGTAACAACACTTCGTTGCTTTTATCCTTAGTTTTCCTCTATTCTAGTATTAATGTTAAAGAGCGTTCAGAGTAAAAATATATTTCAGAGTAAAGAAATTATTAGTTAATAAAAATATTTTCTTGACAATTGGAATTACGCTATTAATCACAAATACTGTTTATTTTACCAATGTGGGTAATACAAAAATTAATTCTTTAATGATTGTATAATTGTAAACTATATTATCGATCGTCAAGAAATCAGAAATTTTGCTATGTCGCAGACAAACAATGGTAGGAAAACAAAAGGTATGCGACTTTACCGATCGTAGATGATATTGCGTAGTCTGTGATCATTGACGGGATAGACGTGACGTTAAATGAGACTTTGTGCCTCAAGCTCTGAAATACCGACCTGGAAAATATCTGGGTGTTTCTTACGCCCTCTGCAATTTTATACGGTGAACACGGGAAATGGAAACAGATGACTCGTTTGTGATATATATTATCCTATTCTTATCCTAGTTAATGGTTAAAGTCGAACTGCGATAATGCTGACGGTCGGTACCTATCTATCGATACAGAAGTTGTATAGCAGAATCAAAATTTATTATACCATCATAAATTATATGTACATACATGTACAATATTCTTCATAAGAGTATTTTATATAATATAATATTTTTACAGTATTAATAGTTTACTAGTAATAATTACAGATTTTCCGGATGATGATTTTTTTGAACGATGAAAGTTATATTATATTATTAACAATAATGAATATTTTCATTACAAAAAATACATTGATTTATTCTTCTTCTGCGTTCTTCTTGGTTTAAATAAATATGTATACACTTTTATCGTAAATTATTATTATTAATAGACGATATAGCTTCTAATTGAACGGAAGTAAAAATTGTTACCGACGGGTTTTATTTGAAAATACAGTTCCTCTGTCATCTAAAAACGTGCGCTGCAATCTTCACGAACTGGAAATTCATCTATGTATTTGTAATGTCATAAATGACATATTATGATATAATATCATGTGTATTGAAACAATCTAAATTTGTAAATTATTTCGTAAATATTAATATAAAAATTAAATTGCTGTCATACTTACAATTTACATTTATATACACCTACGTATTTCATGTAATAAGGTCAATAAAGTATTTCGTGTTTAATTAATTAGAATAGATCAAAAAGTTTAGTTGGTTTGACGTAAACTTGAATCTCAGGCAAGTATACTTAGTCAGTGCGTGAATTTTAATATTCCTTCGCCAATGTGGTGAGCCCAGGTGGTCGTAGGTCACGCGTGGCCGACTCCACCCTTCGAGTAGTAGGCTTAACCAGAAAGGCCCACCTCTCGTCAACATCGCCCCCCACTTTCTCTTGACATAATTTGATTCATGATGGCTGTACGACGACTAGTGCGCCATCTTATAACGTGTCTCAGAATTGTTGAACATTTCTATCGCTTGGTACTGTAGATCACGAAGAAACATAGATCTACCATCGGCTACGAAATTCATACATACTGTATTTACAATATGGTTATCGTTGCTTTCTCGTAGATGGCATAATTTTTAGTTTGTCTAAGTTTCAGCTTTTATACAATTTAGTATTTCTTTCAACGAGTTATAATGTTAAAGTAATCATTTAATTTCTCTAAGAACATTAAATATTTCTTACTAAATAATTTGCTGCTTTTCGTATCATAAGATTTTTTTCACTTATTAAATTTTTAGCTTCGATAATTCAAATTTAATAGTAAAAAACTGAATACAATGTTAAATGCTATTCTAGACAACTTTTTAATATGATATAACTTATAATTAAGTTTGTACGATATCAATTTTATCAGCAGACATAACGAAAGTTTTATCATCATCCTTGTGTCAACCACATTTTTAACATTTCATACGGCGTGCTTCTCGTCGTACGTCCAAGCATTACGCAATCTCATAACAACGCTCGTCGGCCTAAACGCGCGAGCACGTGTCACATCACGTTTTCAGTCTTCCTGACACCGAGCAGTTTTGTTGGCTGAAGTCTTACCTTCGTGCTCCCATGGGGCCAGTATTCTAGAACATGTAACTGACACTGGTCAGAGGAAAGGCATGGTTCCTTCCTCATTGAAACTGACGCTGACTGAATCCGCACAACACTGGAACGTCTGCCCTTTCCTTTGAATTCCGCCAGAACAAACTTAGAACCATCCTTGTTGCGATTTAAAAACACCCCAATATCGTGTTTAAAATATTTTACTATTTTTTGATAGCTATTTGGCCCTCAGACAACGAAGGCTGAATTAATTTTGACTCATGCAGATATTTCATGTTTATTACTTTCTAACATAAGTTACATTTACATATCACAATTTTCTCAAATAATATGAACGATTTTACTTTTTAAGTTAATATAATTACTGCACAGGGTGTAAAAAGCCTTCTTAAGCTATGGTTACGATGAGATCTAGAATTAAGATTAAAATTTCAGATTCGATTATTTGATTACGTATACCAACTCAAAACCATAAATTTGGTTTAGTTCAGAAAGCAATCATAACGATAATTCACAAGAGTGAAACGATACTCGAAGCCAAGGAGTTAAAATATTCACTACGCATTAAAATTGAAACTTTATTTATTCACATCAGCGTTAAACACGAATCGAGGAATCCTAGATTAAAAGGATCAAGGTCTTCAAACGCAGAGCGCCGAATTTCAGAAGAAGACACGTAATATTTCGCAATGTATGAGTGGCTGCCAGGCGACGTTGTGTCCCGAAACGAAAACCGTGGCTGAGGCATAGATATAAGAAATGAAAATCGATTAATCCGGAGGCAAGTTCTCCCACAGTTTCTCAACGAGCAAAAGACGGTTCAGGTTCGCTGCCAAGATTCCGGTGACTGGAACACAGCGACAAGAAGAAGCGGCATGACAGGCCTCGTCGGAAAGACGCGACAGCTCCGACCCAGACCACGACAATAGCAGTCGGCGTTGACACTTCGATAACTCGTGAATCAATATAGGAAAGAGAGGAAGGGTTTCTTAGAAAAATGACGATAGAATGGACGCAGTTGTTCGCGGCCCCCGCGCTCTTCCCCCTCCTCTTTCTTCCGCGCGTTCCGAAGCTGCTGCCAAATCTCAGCCCGTCACCGGCCCGCGTGATTGATATCTACTTCGTCTCGTACGCGGCCCTTCCCTTTATTCCCTCCGATTCCCACAGCAGTCCCGAGAAAACTATTCCCGTTCGCGCTTTTGTTTTAAAACGAAAGCCCCAACTCGATTTGACTCGGTTAAGGGTAGCTCCCGTGTCTTTCCGGAATCGTGGTTCTCGGAACTTGAAATCGATTGAATATCGATTCCTGGATTTTACAGTTTGTGGTTCTGCAAGTTGCATTGGAGATTTGGAATAAGGTTAAGTCACAGGAAATTTTTTTGCATTGATCTATCTTGTCTTTTCTCGATTTAATCTGTTTACTAAGAAGGCAGAGGTAACTCATCATGTCGATAATAATTTCTTTAGAATCTTTTTTTTTTTAATCATATCTTTCCAGTTGATACTGGTTATTTATTCGATGCTAGTTTGCAAATCGTCTTTTAACATGAGTAACTGATGATTTCAAAACGAAATACGTGTTTTGGATAGTAGGTTATGTACGATAAGAGTCTCGTTTAAAAATCTGGAAGAACATGGAAATCATTTACGAAAACCTCATAATTTCTTTAAACTTTCTAACCCGTTCTCTCATTCTCCGATATAAATACTATCGTTCCATTATATCAAATCATTTCACAATCCACAAACCGGTAACTCTTTCCTCGGGTCAGTAGCTATAGTTATGTTAAGAAACATCGACCAGACCGCGAAGGTTTGAACGTTCCACCGTCATCATCGGTACGAACGCAATCCTCGGGACGACGTCGACAGGTTAGGCGATGGAGTGCTAGTCGAGTTCCGCGGCCGTCACATCGGAGTGACGAGTGCCCTCCCTCTGCATCCCCCGACACTCTGGCAGGCCATCGAACGGGCCAACAACCTAACGTCAGGCAACGCCACCTACAACCACCCTCGGAGGCAGAAGGCCCTCCAGGTTCTCCAGAACCGCGGGCTCATTCCCCCTTTTCACTCTTTGCTTCTCTTCTCTTCTCTTGTCTTCTCTTCTCTTCTCTTCCCTTTTCTTCTCTTCTCTTCTCTTCTCTTCTCTTCTCTTCTCTTCTCCTCTCTTCTCTTCTCTTCTCTTCTCTTCTCTTCTCCTCTCTTCTCTTCTCCTCTCTTCTCTTCTCCTCTCTTCTCTTCTCCTCTCTTCTCTTCTCCTCTCTTCTCTTCTCCTCTCTTCTCTTCTCCTCTCTTCTCTTCTCCTCTCTTCTCTTCTCCTCTCTTCTCTTCTCCTCTCTTCTCTTCTCCTCTCTTCTCTTCTCCTCTCTTCTCTTCTCCTCTCTTCTCCTCTCTCCTCTTCTCCTCTCTCCTCTTCTCCTCTCTTCTCTTCTCCTCTCTTCTCTTCTCCTCTCT